>JABTXL010001822.1:3727973-3753687 GCA_025134845.1 Neodon shergylaensis
CTTTTTTTTTTTTTTTTTTTTTGGTTTTTCGAGACAGGGTTTCTCTGGTTTTGGAGCCTGTCCTGGAACTAGCTCTTGTAGACCAGGCTGGTCTCGAACTCACAGAGATCCGCCTGCCTCTGCCTCCCGAGTGCTGGGATTAAAGGCGTGCGCCACCACCGCCCGGCTCTATTTTGTATTTCTAAAAGATTGCTGGGGTTGAGTAGGATAGTCAGAAATCAGAATTCTTTGCGGTTTATGTATATGTTTAATGTAATAGAGTTTTAATTTAATGTAGTAATTTTCATGTAATAGAGTAAAATACACATGGAATTTTCATTCATGCCAATTTCCTTACCTATCACAAGTGATATTTGGGAGAGGGCTGAGTATTTATTATCTTCCCTCTGAAGCACTGAGTTGTTTTTTTTTTCTCACTTTGAAGACTAATATTTATTTATTTACTCTCACCTTTCCATTAGTGAAAATAGATTTTTTTCTCATATAGTGTGTCTGTATTACAGTTTCCTCTACCTCTACTTCTCTCAGTTCCCTCACATGTCTGCTCCTGTGTGAATCCACTCAGTTTCTGCCTTTCATTGGATTATAAGAGACTTCTAAGAGACATCAAAAATTAAAATATAATAAGATATGGAGGTTTGAAAGAAAATGGCTCCCAAATAGAAAGGCCCTATTAATACATATTGCTTTCTTAGGGTAGGCATGGACTTGTTGGAGGAAGTGAAGCACTATAGAGGTGGGTTTTGAAGTCTTATATTATCACAATCCTGATTGAAGAAAATTAGTGTTTTGTTCCTGTGTCTAAAACTTTAGTTTCCATGTCTCAAATATTTCTTTATTAAAGGTTCAATGAAAGCAACAATATATTAGAAAATTACATTTGAAGAATTGTAGTTAGTGCCAGTGAGATGTCACCGTGACTAAAGGCACTTGTCACCAAGTCTGATAACCTGAATTTGGTCCCCAATACCTGCAAAGGTAGAAGGACAAGGTGAGCTCCTACATGTTGCTTTTTGACTTCAATAATGAGAAACTGGCCTGTGCTTCTATTTCATAGACAAATAAACAAACATAAATAAATAATGTAATTTTTAAAATTATGAATATAATTCTAGTCATGAAAGAAAATCTCTAAGAAATAGAAAAGCTTTGGGCATCCAATTACATTATCTTTTCTATTTAAGAATAATAAAATCATCTTGAGAGATTCAGATTCTCAAAGATAGAAATATAAATGTATCTGGGAAAAACACACAATTTTCCAATGTTTTGCCTGTAATTATTTAGGAAAATATACTTTCTGTTCTTGATGTTTCTGAGGACTCTACCAATTCAACGTTAACCTTGAGTCTTGCAGACAGGTTCATACTTTAAATCAGAAATAAACCAGCTTGGACACTTTGTCCCAATCTTAGGGACTGGTGTTACCAAATTTCCCACTCCTGAACTGTTCAAACCTCCATGATTTATCCCATTTTTGAAAAATAATATTATATTTTTATATATTTTTAATATATATTATATTATATTATATTATATATTATATACAAATATATTAAATATATTATTTTTTAATATATTTATAAAATAAAAATAATATTGGTTTCCTGAAGTACAAAATTCCTAAACTCCATTTACCTTTCCTTCAAAAATTTGAGTGTTGTTGATGGTTAAATGCCTGACTCCACAAGTACTGATATAACAGAAGCTGTGAGGGTACTTGAAATTTGATATCAAGGTATCCAACAGACTGGGTAATGCAATTGAAGATGCCACTGGTTTTCTACATGAGCCTGAGTTACAGAGCTATTCTATGCATTTGAGTAGTAATTTTGAAACTAGTCAGTCTACACAATGTATCCTTTGATAATGTTATAAGATTCAGTAGCTTGAGATAGACAAATATATAAGATATGAAACATTCTTCAATGAAAAAATAATATAAAGAAGATCTCAAGTATTTAAATGTTAAGAAGTAATAGTGACAAACTATTTCAACTTCTTGCCTTACTTAGAGACTTTTTGTGACTACAGTAAGGAAATCTCATCAAATAAATCTGAAGTTGCTAAAAATAATGTGGAGATTCTGCTTGTAAGAACTGCCTCTTTAATTGACAACTTCTGGGTAAAAAAAAATATTATGCAGGCATGCTAAGAACATCTGGGGTCTCCCAGATTCTCAAAATTCTAGAAAATTGTCTTACTTGTACTTTTTATAATAGAAAACAATGTGCTTCTCTTAGAGAAGAAAGTTAGTGCTCATACCTTATCATTATGCTACTGTTCACACGGTACAAATTGAAGGGAATGTTGATTAGGGAAAATGGCTTTAACAGTGTAACTGTATTTAGAAAGCCTTGTGGACACTTTCCAGAACAGATTATCTTTTGTTACTGTTGAGTGAGATGGTAGTAGATAGATCCCTAGTCTAACAGTTGTGCTGGGTAATATGAACCCCTCCTCTTCTCATTCATCTGACAGATAAGGACATGCCAACCCTTCACGGGATCAGGGACGCATAGCACATGTGAAGGGGACTGAGCAATGACAGAGGAAGTGTGTCTATCACATCAGTGAGGTATGATTTCTTGCATACTACCCATGTGTTCTACTTACATGCTGCCAACCATGAGAATCAAGACTTTCTCAGATCAATTAACAAAGAAATAGAAAAGCTCTTGTCCAAATCACCAATGACTTGAAATATGCAGAGCACAGCAATAAGAGGGCAATGGAATATTACAGCCTCATTAATAGCAAGTCCCTAAGGGTAAAAAAAAAATTCTCTGATTAGGCAAAAATTTCGACCATTACATTTTCTTTTCTATTCTGCTTAAAAGGAATGATGGCCCCAGGTCAGGATTTACACTAATTCATAAGTTGTGACTAATGGACTATAAAATTAGTTTCTTGGAAAGCTTCAGATTGGCAGACTGGACAAGACTTTTCGTCTTTTCTCTTTGTTTCCATCACATGTGATGGTAGGGAGTGATTGTGTTTTAACCTGAGCCCTCATAAATTCATGATACCCGGAAGACACTGGATGTCAAGAAGCCTCTTGCCTCTGGCCTTTGTAGCCTTTAGCTGCACTTCCTTGCAGATCACCTCTTTTTGACAAGTCAGTATGGATTCTTTTCAACTAAAACACAGTCATTTTTAAGAACAAGAATACTTTGCAAAGTGATTATATACAGGGGATAAATTTATCAGTGAAAGGACACAAAATAAATAATAAGAATAAATTATATGCAATTATTTGTTTAACCGCAGTTATCTTGAGATTACAGTGTCTCCATATTATTCTGACACAGTCACCAATCACAGAACTTTAGCTCCAGTGTAAAGCATGGGAAGGTAATTCAGGATTGGTCAGTTTCTTTCTAAGGTCTGTTGTGGAAAGACTGAGAAAAATAAGACTTTTAATCATGTTTAAAAATGAAGGTCCACAAAGAAAATTTTCAAGATTTTTTTTACAATTCTTACTGTTTCTGAAGTTAATGTAAGTAATTTTTGATTTAATGAAGTTAAGTATGAAATTTAGAATAATATCATTCATCAACATTTACAAATCAAGAAGATTTAATCAATTAATTTATCTTAAAATATTATTTTCTAGCTTATAAGAAATATTTTCCTAGCAACAATGTATTTATTTTAATTTTGGTGTATGCCATTAACTTCTTCCACAGGTATTACTTTGTATGCCTACCACCTGATTTTCATAACTTTTAAAACTGTATTTTTAAACAGATGCAGTAATCTCCCTTAACATTCTAAGTAACTAGAAAGAATAAAATTTCAAAGAGCATAAAGACAACTTGGGTATTTTCTCATGAAAATTCATTAAAATGCATATTTTTAAATAAATGATTATGAAAAACATGATGCTAATAATCATTCTAATTGAGTTATAAATAGTGGAATATTGAGTTGTATTTACATATTGCATAAAGGCAAACTTTAGCAACATATACCAAAGAAGACAAATCTTTGTCATGCAGTTTGAATCCTCATAATTCCAAGGTGCTCAGTGCATAAGGAGCCAAGATGTTCTGTGCCCAGTGCTTGTTATATAAGAAATTCAGCTTGATAATTAACTAAGCTCTTTGTGTTTATCATAAAGACACTTTAATCATCTACTTCCAATTACTAAAATTTAACTTAGATAGTAGTTGAATATGTTGAGGAATGAAATGCTAAAAAAATAACCAAAATTTCTATTATCACTTTTATCAGGATAGGGCACAATCCAATTTCTCCAGGTATCCCCAGATACCTGAAACCAATTTATCTGGAAGTCAAGTTCTTTAGTTCAGAATGAACTGAAGTGGCAAATTGACTCACTCTATCCCCCAAATATACACCTATAAATGGACCCTAGTTCTCAAAAATTATAGCCTCTGGCTTAACCTGGTATGTAAGTCAATATATACAACAAGTTTTCTGACTGTCATTAACTGGACAATATAGAAAAAGCCCTGCCCGTACTGATGCTCTCCAAATAGACAACCCTGTTGCCTGTTACCATGGTGACAAGAATAAAATGTAAGAGATGCAAAACATCGCTTGTGACACACATTCAAATTTTTGTATTAATCCTGGAAAATTATTTAATTGGAGACATTAAAATATATTAAATCCAAGAGATATGAAGTATTACATTAAAATAATTTCCAATCTGCTTTTGAAACATCAAATATACATTATATTTCCTGTACAATTAAAATAACTGAATTAAGTCAGTTCTGAAAAGTACAGAATTGAATACATTATAATACATTAAGTGCTGATTTAAGGGTGCATGAGATTGATAATCATAAAATAAAATCCAAATTTTAATTATTAACATTTTATATTTATCCTAGAAATTATTAGAAAGTAAAGGTGTAATGGTGATAGAGTCAGAAGGTCTATCCTTTGAGCCTAAAGTAATTCAATTGAAAATAATTTAAAATAATCTTTATTCATAAAGAAGTAACAGTAATTGCACAATTCATTATCATAAAGTATTAGGTTTTAATGTAAGAAAATCTGCCTCACAGGTTTATAATCACATTGCTCCATAGGCTTAGTGTTTCCTTAAATTGGTTAAAGACAAATAAAACTTAAAAACCTGTAGAATTTGATGCTTTAACTGATTATACAATACAGGTTTTTTATAACCTCAGTATAGCAACTTATTGGATAATTATTGGAAACTAACTTCAGTATCTTTGAACTCACATTTCAGAAAATGTTCTTTGTTACTCAGAACCGACTATCACCCATCCTTTGCCCTTTGTTTTAATGGGTCTATAACGTGGATCCTTTCCCCTTCTACCATTATGCAACAAGGTAGTTGTTTTCTCATGCTTGTTCTCCCCCAAGCATCTTTACTGTGAGTTACAAAACCCATCTTCCATGACTAACTTCTGCTACATTGGAAAAACCTGTTTTATGTAGAATAGTCAAGAGAATTAATCCTTCCCATACACTGAACCATTAGAGAAGTCTCCAGCAGGACGGGTAATCTGTGGTACCTCACAGAGACCCACCTACCTCTGCTTCCTCAAGTATACTTATATACCACAATGGCTAACAGTTAATTACTACATTCATCAAAGTTATCACTATATTTATTTATTTATTTATTTATTTATTTATATATTTATTTATTTATTTATTTTTATGTTGTGTTATTTTTGCTTTTGAGACACTCTCTCACTGTAACTCAGGCTGGCCTGGGACTTACTATGTAGCTGAGTGCAGCCTGTACTGAAAGTAGTCCTTTTTTGAGTTTCCAAGAGCTGGATGAAAGGATTGTGTCACCCCCACCAGCTTAATACAGCATTTTAGATTTGTAAAGTTCTTTTTAATTATGTGGTAACTTAATCTATTAATACAGTGTGATAGATAAAAATGGTACACAATGTGTTCACATAATATATATACATATATTTATATATATATTTAATCACATTTCTGTTCTTAATATTGTTAAAGATTGCTACCAGTAAACATTTCCTATGGTATGAATGAACCAACATGAAAAAGTATTTCATAAAATATTTTTATTTATTTTTCATAAATTATTCTTAGAAATTATATCCACTGTGTAATAGACTACATGCAACTTACATTTTCTAAGATAAATACTTTTACATCAACTTTTTTTTTGAATGTTATACATTCTTTAAGCATTCTTAACCAAGGGCACATCAGTCATATGAAGACAGGCATTCTACTTAATAGTACTTGAAATGGATTGAAATTCGAATTGATTTTTCTCACATTAGTTTTTTTAAATGGCTTTTCTAAAGTAGGTACATAATGGCATGCTTGTCCACTGTCAAACTACCACAGAACAAGAAATGAGATGAGACATTGAAAGGTAAAGCCCATATTTATCCTCTTTTATATCCTTCGGGAAATGTTTGTTTTAAAGTGTTAATGTATTCCGTGAGTTTTGTTTCATAGATATTTTAACATTATCCATTTGAAGTGTCAGCTCTTGGTAAACTAATTTTATGCTCTTCCATTCTTGAAGAGAGTGCTGTTGTATATAATACCTTAATAGTACTAACAATGAAATGAGTAGGAATCAAGCTTAATAGGGTTTGATCTGAAACAGAAAAGAGAAAACACTTGAATTTGAATAATGTGTTAGCTAATAGCAGTAATAATAATAATAATAATAATAATAATAATAATAATAATGGCATCAACTTCAACCAGAAGGGAACAAATAGCTAAATCCAGAATCCAGGCAGAATCACAGACTGGATGCAGGCACCCAGTGACAAAGATAGCACATGCCTTGTGAAACAACTATGTACACTGTGTTGTCATTTTGCAGTCATATTCCCTCCCCATTATATATATTGCTTTTCAGAAGTGGACAAAACAGCTTGAAAACTTGGACATAAACCCAAACACAAAGGAGTGACTGAAAATAAGGTCTTGATAAAGTTACTAATTTTTATTTAGAAGCCATGCCCTTAGAATTTATTGTAATAAAATCAGAGTCAACAGCAGAAAGAAGGTGGAAACTAAATAAACTTTTTTAAAAAAATGGACATTATCTATAAATTAAAAGGAGATCCTTACCTGACTATTTGCATCAGTATGGACAGTAGGGATGCCAGATCTTGGTAGTTCCCATATAATGTGAGGAAGGATCTAGCTAGTTTTCTTTATAAGTTGAATTGTCTTTGAATTTTGGGATATTCTTGTTAATTTTTCTCAAATAGTTACTATAAACTCTTTGTCAGGGTTCAGTTTATTTCCACAAATTTGTCAGTTTCATCATCATTAAGAGCTACAATTTCTTCCGGGTCTATTCACTCTAATTGAGGAAGTCTCAATCTTTCTTTTAGAGCTAACTCAGAGGTTTTTCCCACATAAGTTTTTAATTTTTATTTGTTTTATATGGAAAGAAGATCCATTCTAGGCTAATATATTCTTTCTGCGTTAAAATTTCTGTAGGAGAGTGTTTGCAATGTTAAATGAATAGAATGCAGTTAAGGTCAGATAACTGTGTGTTTGTAATTTCTCTTTTATCAAAACCAATTCTCTCTCAGCTTCAGCTGACAATTTTCTTGGACTATATAAGTCCTTGTCACCACCTAAGGTTTTGTTTAAACTATTTAGTTCATTCAGTGTTATCCTAATAGTAAGCTGTATTTGTGAAATGTCTCATTGTAATCTTTAAAATTCATTAAGAGTGTGCAATCAGTGTAGACTGTTGGGGTCTAATTTTTGGTGTAGAATCTCCTCTTTGCATTTTTAAGGAGCAATTTTTAATCTCCAACAAGACAAAATTTTGCTTCTTTAAACATTCTTTCTAAAATATCTACATCTGAATAAGAGAGTAAAATGTTGTTTGTCTAATGGTAAACTATAGATTCTGAAAATTGCTTGTATATCATTTCCAACAGCTGCCAAACAAAATATTGGCACAGGGTGGGGTTATTTAACATGACTTCTGGGAGAACTTTCTATTGGTATCTCTGAACAGACTGAGAATATAGGTAGGCATTGTGAAGGCAAAACCTAGCTGGTAGTGTAGTAATTCTGGCAGTATGTAACTCTGGCTTGTACTGGTGGGTATAAAGCCACAGGAAAACAGCTTTTTTGTGAATTTGCACCCCAAAAGTTGGGTGCCAGATGTAGCATTAATAATAAAAAACTCAGAGATAGATATTGGGACTCAAACTGAAGATCACAAAAGCAAAGCAGTCAGCCAGTAAAGAGTTGTTACCTCTACCAAAGCTGGGCAATCCTGTCCTCAGTGTAACTGCAGACTGATACCCTGAGCTCCTGTCTCTCCCATGATGTGAGATTCTTCTGTGTATGCTGTCAATATGTTTTATTGTCATTGGTTAATTATAATCTTCTTTGGCCTATGGCAGTGTAGAATAGAGCTGGGCATGGAAAACTAAACTGAACACAGGGAGAAAGAACGTGGAGTCAGGGAGATATCATGTAACTGACAAAGAGAAAGATGCCAGAACTTTATTGGTAAGACCCAGCTTCATGGAGATGCATAGATTAAAAGAAAAGGGTTAATTTAAGGTATAAGAGCTAGGTAGGAATATGTCTAAGCCATTAGACAAATAGTGTTGTAATTAATATAGTTTTGTGTGATTGTCTCCTCCCATTTAATTTAATTCCTCACTTGTGCTGGAATTAAAGACATGAACCACCAGCACCTGGCCTCTATAGATAACTAGTGTGACTGTTAGGATTAAAGGTGTGTGCCACCACTTCCTGACCTTTGTAGCTGATTAGTGCAGCCAGCCTTGCACTCTGATCTTCAGGCAAGTTTTATTTATTAAAACATATGTAAAATATCACTACAAAAGATAAACCCTCTTCCTGAGAAAGTATAATTACCAAAAGCACAATTACCATATACAACTAATGAGAGGCAAAATATGTCATCAACAATAAGCAAGAGTTATGGATATTTGAACTCAGTGTTAATTCTATAATATGGAATTTAATGAAAGCGTACCAGTTGACTTAGAACATGGTTTTTTCTATTGTGAATAGTGATATAATAAAAGTAAAATCATAGTCAAGATTGCACAAGATATTCCTACATATGGATTTTTATTTTGCTTTCATAAATTCATATATTACTCTTAGAAATAGTGAAGTTATGACCCACGCACAGATTACCTCAATTCTCCAGAGGTCACTATAGTTATACATTTTAGAATTCTCATTTGTCTTTTCCATTTTAATTTAAAATTCAAATTTAATTTCTTAACTGAGATATTCTAGTATTCCATTTGTTATACATTCATCCTTTGTAAGTGAGGTAGGACAGAGGGCACACACATGTAGCAACAATTCACCAGGAGAATATTTTACATGAAAAGAAAGGTGGGAATTGAACAAGGATGTGTCACAACTATGGGGACATCTGTATAGGATATTCAAAAGGAGATGATTAAGCATCTGTGATTGGTGATGTTGGCTTTCCGGGGACTAAATAGGGCAGAATGAGCAGCAAGAGTATCCTGCACAGCTGGAGCTTGGGGCTTCAGTAAAGGAAGCAGTTATTGTAATTCTCTAAAGCTAAAGGATGGGTGATCTGGAATGTCAATGCACTAACAACTTCTTGCTTATTATTTGTATGGAACAAACATAGTATAATATGTAAAAGGAAGAAGACTAAATGTATCATACAGACTAAATCTGCATCAGCACAGAAAGTGAAATACTGGTAGCAGAGAGTGCTAAAGATATGTGGAGAGTGAATCTCAAGAACCAGGTGCAGAAGCATTGGCTTGGAGGGTAGAGTTACAAAAGGACTAAATTAAGTTCATTTGAACACGAGGGAATATGTTGATTTGTTGAGAAAAGAGCACAGCTTTAGCAAAATTTTTACATTGAAAAGAGATTACATTTAAGACAGGCAAAGAATTCCAACTAAGACACTTGATAGAATTTGAGTAAAAATATCAAATGTAAATATGGTATAAATTGCTATGAGGGACTGAAAACATGGACAGGAGTAACAGAGATGTTATGACAAGGCTTAAAATATACAACCCTCAGCTGTGTCTTTAATGAAAATCTATTTCTCACAATGAAGTGACAGAAGAAAATCAAGTATAATTGGCACAGTACAATATGGTATTTTACACTGAAAAGGTGTTTAGTGCAGAAAATGGATACTTGAGAACCTGGAAAGATTGATGGGATATTTTACAGAGATAAATCTCTTGTGAGGAAGAGAACATTTAGTTTGATACACTGAATATCCTGTCATTATCTTTCAAGGATTTGTCTAAGTATAATACTTTTCTCATTTACATAAACAAGCTGTAGGAAAATGAGTCTCAGGCAGAGAAATCTGCCTTCCAATGACAGACCATAACCACCTAATCACTCCTCTTTCCCTCCCAATACAATCAGGGTCATCAGAACTGCATTCTCCTAAGAGAGACAGACATGCCCCATAACATCTTAGCAGGTGCAGCATAATCGCCTCACATAGCTTTCTGGAGATAAAAAGGAAAGTATTTGCTTGCATAGCTGAACATATCTGCCAAGTTGTCTTCCTACAGATGTTACCCTGGGAATAGGAAAAACATGTTCATTCATGAGCAGCTTTCAAGATTCACTGTGATCTGGGGCAGCAATGTGCATGCAACAAAAGACAGAGGCTTTCAGAATTCTGGGTGAAAACACCAATATAGAAAATACATCAAATGGCTATTTACTCTTCAAGACTGCCTGAATTATTATCTTCCTCTGCTAATGTTCTACCGTCAGTGTCTCAGATGACTGCAAAGAGAGGTATGTGCTGACTCACGCACACATAGACAGCGCTACTAAATGAACACCTTCACCTCTATTTTATCCAGGACCTCTTTTCATTTTATATTTGAAATAAATTCAATGCAAAAAATAAGATTTTTATTAGGTAGGTCTAGTTATCTATCTTTCATCTATCTAGTTATCTACCTCTATTCATCTATATACCTATCTAGATAAAATATCTTTGTGATATTTCTTAGATCCACTTTACATTTTCCAAAACTACAGAAAACAAATACACAGTTTGAGTGAAGGAAGGTGAATTTCATTTACTCTAACAACTCTCTATCCAGTTTCACACAGTAACAAAACAGGAGTTGAGCTTAAATCTTTTCAGTAGAGTCGTATCTTTGGATCATAACCTTTGGTAGTGCTATCTTTCAGGAGACACTTTCAGGGAATAATAACTGATTATTCATCTGAAATTTGTTTGTTGTTTTAAGAAATAGACAAAAAGAAATAGACATTACACAGTGAAAAGACAAGAAATCTCATGCATGCATTTATATATTCTGCACTAAACAGGTTCTATGAAATATTATTATTTTCTGTTGAATCTCTATACCATAATTGACTAAAGCAGATTCTGAAATATTCAATGACTGAAATAGTTTCAGTAGTCAAAAGTAATCCACTTAATCTCATTATCAGCATGGAGTGTCTCTATACCTTGACTTGTTAGCAACTGTTCACTGAGACCTGTGTACAAGGCCCTATGGTTCCATAGGCAGTGATGCATTAACACACTAAAATAAGTAGGAATTGTGAAACATGACCTTAATTCTAGCATTAGAGTGGTGAAGGCAGGGTGATCAAGAGTTCAGGGGTATCCTCAAGTATATAGTAAGCAGACGTCCAACCTGGGCTACAAAAGACCTTACTTCAAAAAATGAGGAAATTAGATTCAGAATCTGAATGGCAATTAGCAAGCTTCTATTTTGTTGCTGTCATAGCCATGCACACGCTCATGTTTATGTTTATAAATATTAAGAAGCAATGACAACTCCATTTGCTATGTTTCTATTTATTACTGTTTTAGGTTAATTTGCAGATGTGTATGCCCAATGAAGTAAGCAAATGAGATGAATGATTCATGAATGAATATGTTGAGTTTGAAGAAGTTATGCTCAATGCATCCATTCTTTCTTTAGATTATGGTATTCAAGTGGATGTGATGGCTTCCATTCCACTTTGATGTTGATTTCAGTGGAATCCAATTGAAATGCTGACTCAAGACATGGCGGGATTAAGTTACACACGCACTCATTGACTTTATGGAGACATGCTCTTTCCAACTGCTAGCAATGAGTAATGAATACTTGCAGGTTTGGAAAAGGGGGATTAGTAATAGTTATTTTAACTAATCATGATTTCACATGTGCAACCCAAGATTGAAATTGAACACCAGACACTAGAAAATGACTGCAGAGATCCAGAATTCAAAAAACTCGCACTTCTAGAAATCATGTGAGAAATGTTATTTTAAGGGCTGGGGGCATCGCTTGTGGATGAAAAATGTGCAAGGAACTTGGTTTTGATTCCCTATAGTGAAAGGAAGAGAGAAATGGAAAACACACACACACACACACACACAAAGAAACCTACAACCATAACAAAACAGTGTTTTTGTCTAAAGTGACCTGCCCTACTGCAGGTGAAAGGCTACTCGCTATATTGCAGGCTTCAATGATGCTTAAGGTTTCCTCCCTACTTCTCTCTCCCATGAGTTTTGGTGCTTTATCAGCAAACATCGAGATGAGCAGACTGAGCCCCATTGGCAAAGGTGGAATAATAAAGCTGCTTAGCAACTGGCTAGAGAAATAGAAAGGTAAGATTCCTTACATTCTAAATGCATTTCACCCTCTTTTTATCATTCTTTATTGGGTCTCAGTTGCTTTTCAGAACAATATTAAAAGCAATATTCTCACCTATACTTTGCATATTTACACATATATTTTGCTTTGCTTTGTGATTTCATTTCAATACATTGCTCAATTTGTGTCTATTCTACTTCTCTTCAAGTTACTCTCATTTCTTATCACGGCCCCAAATAACCCTCCAACTCTCAACAACCTATCTTATTTTCCTATCTCAATACTCTTCACAATATGCATTTGTTGATTCTTATTTCCAGCCATTTTAGATCTCTCTAAGATAGAAAAATAGTTAATCTGATGCTTATGTATGTTTTAAAATTTTGCTCCAAGCCTGGGGATGTGGTGAATTCCTTGTATGATATCAAAGGCAGGTGCAATCACTGTCTATCTCAATCTGTATTCTGCTGAGTTCGCTATGTGGTTTTTTATGTGTATTATGAGAATAACTATTATTTGATAATATGTCTATTTTCATTTCATTGAATGGAGTCTTTGTTTTTTAGAAATATACCATCTAGAAAAAGAGATAAAGTTCACAAGTTCACATGCAGAAAAGAAAATTGGGTAAGCACGTCATAAAGTCCACAGTTAGCATGAGAAAGGAGATTTACTTAATGGATTACCCTTTGTTTGACTGTCATAGCACAGAAAAGGTTTTTTTTTTTGCAGGGGGTGGATTTATTTGATATATACTTCCATATAATAGCTCATTACTGAAGAAACTCAAAGAGGACACCAACCTGGAGGCAGGAGTTGATGCTGAGGCCTCAGAGGGGTGTGGCTTACTGGCTTGCTCCTCGTGATTTGCTGTGCCTACTTTCTATAGAATCCAAAATCATCAGTACAGGAGAGGTACCACCCACAATTGACTGTGCTCTCCTAAATCAATTACTAATTAATACAATGCCCTTTAAACCTGTCTACAATTTGATCCTATGGAAGCATTATCTCATTTGACGTACCCTCTTCTCAAATAACTCTAGCCTGTATCATATTGACATAAAACTAGCCAGCACAGTAGCCAACTGTTCTCATTAAATATAACCTCTGATGCTTACTTTTAAAACAGCTTTGACAATAAAACCTCCCTGAGATGGATCAAGAGAAACACATTAAATGACATCAAGAAAAATTACAGTGGAGTTAGTGGAGAGGTTAGACCATCAAAAGTTTGTTTTCAAATGAATCCTACTGTTTACATCCAAAGAGTTTGAGTTGTTAAAGTCATCACAGGACACTGTACAACACACACACACACATACACACAAGCACACACAAAGGAAGGAAGGAAGAAATGTAGGAAAGGAAGGAAGGGAGGGAGGGAGAAAGAAAGGGAGGAAGGGAGGAAGGGAGGGAGGGAGGGAGGGAGGAAGGATGGAAGGAAGGAAAAAGGAGTAGGGATTTTTAATATACTTACATGGAAATTGTAGTTCATGAATTCTAAGAGCATCATTATCCTGCTTTTAAAACAGTTGCCAAAAAGTCTCATCTATGTATTTAAGAAAAACAACAACAAAATATATAATGCAGAAGGAAAATCTTAGGAAATTTCCCCACAAATATCAGATTCAGAAATCTTGCAGGCTAGGTATGACAGGCCAAACATCTAATCTTTATAAAGGCGGTTACTCAAGTATAGAGCAGGTGTTCATAATATCTGTAATCCTGGCTAGCTAGAAGCACAGGAATTTCTACTAGTCATAGTGATAACATCTGAAGTTTTATTCCACTCTTACAAGGGGCATGGAGAAATATGACTGACCCTACACTTGTTTAGAAGAACTTAGGAAGAAATTTTTAGTTCTTTGATACATTTCTTTATTTAGACAAAATCTAAATCCAGAATGAAAATTAAGCACAATTGGGGCTGGAGAGATGGCTCAGAGGTTAATAGCATTGCCTGCTCTACCAAAGGTCCTGAGTTCAATTCCTAGCAACCACATGGAGGCTCACAACCATCTGTAATGGGGTCTGGTGCCCTCTTTTGGTCTGCAGGCATAGACACAGACAGAATATTGTATACATAATAAATTAATAAATATTTTTTAAAAAGAAAATTAAGCACAATATTCTAGAACTCAGAATGTATGCAACTGTATCTTGGCTTCATCTTAGTTGAAACACATATCAAAGTACCTCTTGCATGGGAACTTGTGTATAATCACTCCTATAAATTTAAACTAGATTTTCCCTTAATTTCTCTTTTCTCTGTTCATTAATATTTTTTTCTCTTCCTCCGATCTCTATGAATATTTCTCAATATGTTTCTCTGAAAATTAATCATTTCATTTTCCTTTCCTGTTTGTCTTCTTTATATTAAAAAAAAAGTTGTCTTTTATCTTTTCATTCAGTGGTTATCTTTACCATAGACAATTCCTTGCATGTTGTTTCTCTCTGAAAGATTCAACCATGCCTGAAAGTGTTAGTGGCCAGACAGTCAATAGGTTTTCTTTCATGCCAATTTTCTCAATCTTTCTATGAAGTTTGTAGATGCTCTCTGAGGATTAGAGAGACTCGTGGCTGGCAAAGCATGCCTCCTTTTCAAGGGACCCTCTCCAACTTGAGGAATTCTTACACATGCACAAATAGAATCATGTACAATGTGATTTAAGCTTTTAAGTAGCCTTACACATTGGGGATGACTTATGTCCTGTTCATAAATGGTTAATGGAAGTCTAGAGAATCTGAAGACTTCTAAGTTATCTAACAAATAACACCTAACTGTGGAAGCCAGGTTCCACATTGGTAGGTAGCTCAGCCCAATTCTTATGGCCAGCCATCTTGAAGGATTATTCCAATAAATTACAGATATAAATGACAGAGTTTCCATTAAGAAAACTTAGGGCTCCCATCCAAGTATTAACCAGACCCAAGCCTGCTTAGCTTTTGAGATCAGAGGTGAGCTGGCATAGTCAGGTAAGGAAGAGTAGATGGCAGGAGTTAAAAGGAAAGGGAGGAACAGGAGGAGAGGAAAAATGGGAAACTGAAATTGGGATGTAAGATAAATAAAAAAATTAATTAATAATAATAAAAAAGAAAAATTAGGACAGTTTCTCAGGTAACGAAATAAAGGGTTCATTCCATAATGACAATGATAGCATTAATTTGAAAATTAAGGTAGCATAGAAGAGAAATCTCACAAAACATTTAACATGCTCTTTAGACCCTGTTGGTAGAGAATTCTGTAAAGAAAATTTTATCTTCTTCTGTAAAATAATTCTGCTTTTTCTCTAAATGGCATTCTATTTCTTTAAAGTGAATTAATTCAACAATATACCATATTGTTTTTTAGTTAATAGTAAACTGATATGTATAATGTCAAATATATTGAATAAAAATTAAATGGGGTGATTCTTGGTCTACCCTCTAGAAAATTTTATTGAGTAAATATCCAGTAGAATCTAGAAACTGTTGCTTTTAAATGCTATCCACATTAAGTTGTACCTTGTGAGAGAATTTATCATTTTTAACTTCTTCTAGATTAAGTAAAATATGATTTTCACAGTTTACTGAACTTTGTGACAATAACCAATTTCTTTTGTTTTGTCATTTATTCACCATATTCATCAACTGACCTTTCTTATTACTCAGCATGAATGAAGGATTGCAAACCTCTATTCCTGTCACCTAATCTGTTATCCAGTCATAGTAAATACCCATATGGAGTCAATAGCAAGAGTAGGGAGGAGGAAAGACTTAAACTCTAATGAAAGTTAATCAAACAGAAGCTCTTCCTTCAGGCTGGCCATGCATGTCCGTAGTTTGTCTGTCATTTATAACATGGCAGCCCCTGGTTCATAGTCAAGCTGTAATTCTGCCAGTTAATGTATCCAATTAACCTCACTAATGAGCTAATCAACAGTGTAAAATCTGTGTAAAATCACTGAGGCTGCATGATGAATGAAGAATGCACTGAACTCTCCCAGTATAAAAAGTGCTTTATTGCACTTGTTAAAGTGGTACTGTCTCGTCCCTCTCGCAAGGGTAATTTATCACCAAGGTCCATAAGAGTGCCATGCCCTGATAAGGCCGAGGTGGCAATAAACCCATCAGAAAATGATTACTCAGGAATGTGGAGCCATTACAAAGTCTCCAGGACCCAAGTCACAGAGTAGAGAGTAAATGCTCTTTTTTGTTGATTCAGGGTAAACCTGAGAGTCAATTATCTTGTGAATGGATGATATTTTACATACAAAAGTATTCCTGTAAAATTCTCTGTAGCAAATATTTCTGGTATCTTAAGCTTTTAATACTACTCTATTGTATTAAGTCATTATACTATTCCATTTGAGACAATAATTCTTTCTAGAAAGTTCTTATCAGAAGAATAAACATAACAAAATTGGCTGTTATATAGAAGCTACCCATTTACTCTAAAATTAGTAATCTTTTTATAGAAAGAGTTTAATCAGCAAATTACAGTCTTTCACTTCTATTCATATATCATGGTAACATTCTAGAAAGGTTATTTCTCTGTGCAAAATAAAGCCTTTCCCAGTCATGAAGGCACATAGGTTGATAGCTTCAGAATATTGATACTACTACAAAAGAACATATTTGCTCCAAACTTTCCATTTACTAACACAACTCTTGGTATCATAGCTTTTATAGATTTGCATGTGTTTCTGACTTCAATATTTAATAACATTGATATTCCCTTCTCAAAGTAATCTAATGCCAAGCCTTCTCCACCTCTACCCTGTTAATTTATAACATTCTTTATATAAATTTCATAATAAAAGAATATACCTCAAATTCACAAGGAAAACTTTTCTTGCACTGATAACATTCCCTGCTTTCAATGTTCCCACTCCTTTATCCTTCCAACATTTTTTTTTTTTTTTTTTTTTTAAACATTTACCTATTCATTATGTATACAATATTCTGTCTGCGTGTATGCCCGCAGGCCAGCAGAGGGCACCAGACCTCACTACAGATGGCTGTGAGCCACCATGTGGTCGCCGGGAACTGAACTCAGGACCCCCGGAAGAGCAGGCAACGCTCCCAACCACTGAGCCATCTCTCCAGCCCTCCTTCCAACATTTTATTCCCCATTCAGCTCAACTAATATGGCTTGTCCTCTCTCGGAGATTTCTATTTTCTTTGCATAACTGGCTTCATCAAAGTTTCATTTTTAATCACAATTTTTAATCACACGTTGATGATTTAAGACATCTTACTAAGTCACCAACAGGGTCCTTTATGATGAATTCATCACCTATTAACTATATGTCTTCTTGTTTGTCAAATTTTAGCAGAATTTGGCATATTGATGAATTTCTATTCTTGATTTAACCTCTGCTCCCTTTCACTTTCCACATTGTAGTATTTTTTCCACTTTAGATGCATTCTATTTTTTTTGTCTTCTTGGCCTCTAGTCTCCTGTGTTATGTGTGGCTCCAGTTCTCTGTCTTTTGGTTTCAGTCCTTCCCTTACATAAACATTCTCCCTAGTTCACCATTCCGTATTTCCTTCCTTTTGTATATACGAATTTAGTTCCAAATATATTGAGAACCCATAGTTGTCAGTGCACTCATCATATCCTTAGTGTTTTTGTCTACTTTAATACTTCTCACACCCACATACAGTTGAGTTTAGTCAAATTCTCCCCATTTCCTGTCTTGCATCTCTGTCTGGCTACTTCCTACTTAATACTATTCTGTTTTTATAATTTTCTATGTAATAATTGTGTGGATGTTCAAACCCCATAGAAAACCCAGACTCTTGGTTCCATTTATGCTCAACTAATATGACTTGTCTTTTCTTGGAGATTTTAGCAACTTAGAGATCTCAATTTTGCTTCTCAGAAATAGCTTGATTAAAAATTTATTTTAAATCACAAGAAAGTAGGCAATGGGTTTAAGATATTTTCCATCTTGTAACTTTATAATTATAATTTTAGTTGTTGTTTATTTACCTGAAATGTAAAAGTAATTGTAGACTCTTAACTTCAGTTTTATGTAAGTATCTTTAACTTGGTTCAAATGAGAAAACGAAACACAAAATCCAACTTACTAATGTCCCCACTAACAATGAGGAAAATAGTAAACATTTTCAGAATATTTTTATGAAAAAGTTCAGTTCTTTAGACTCCCCACCTCTACTTCAGCTCCATCCCTCTCTTTTCTCCTACCTTTTTAGATTTAAAAAAGTGTCCTTCTCATCCCTCCCCCCCATCCCACCGCCTCGCTGCAAGAGTTTCATGAGTATTTCTTGAACTGACTTTTACTCTGTGAAAGTGAATGGTTTGGCCACAAAAAATGCAGGAAAGAAAAGAAAGTTAATTAAATATGAGTCTCAAGATTTCTGTGTTATTTCTCTCCCCTCTATTAGCTGGCAAAATGCATTTTCTCCTTTCCCATGGCCTGTTACAATCAGACACAGAAGGGCTTCAAAGTTTAGAGCAAAGCCAAGCTACCTAGTCAAGAAGTATATTAAGGCCCTGGCAGAAATCTATATAGCTAGATATTTGGAAAGAGATCAGAGTTGGAGAAAATAAAACTGACTCCAAGAACAGAAACACTACTACAGTGTTCGATGAACACAGCCTTCATTACCTTCCAGATCTGGCTATGTGTGGCATGTGGGAAATACAAATGAACTTTCCAACAAACCCTGCGATCCAGCTATGTGGAAACTAACCGAGCACAATGTAATAATATTGACAAGAATAAGATATTGTCAGAAGATATCCATTTAGCTTTGCTGATTCAGAAATTTTACAAAATTTAATCAATGATGTTAATGATCAAATTGTGAAAATGTTTCGCAATACTGTTAAATGTCTCTATGTAGTCATATATAATAATGTTAGTCTTCTGTTCTTTATCAACCAATTTATTTTTTATGAAAATCTCTATGGTTTATATTTTGCCAAAATGAACAATGTCATCTAGTTTGAAATAATTTTTTTTTTTTTGGTTTTTCGAGACAGGGTTTCTCTGTGGCATTGGAGCCTGTCCTGGAACTACCTTTGTAGACCAGGCTGGTCTCGAACTCACAGAGATCCGCCTGCCTCTGCCTCCCAAGTGCTGGGATTAAAGGCGTGCACCACCATCGCCCAGCTTGAAATAAATTTTTATGTTGTAATTGTTTATACAAAGCTTTCTCCAGTTCTATAGATTACAACATTAGAAAAATAGTTGAAAATATTTCATATATAAGACCATAAAGTAGAAGAGAATTCAGATCATAGTTTTATATAGAGTTAATCAGCAAAATACCTAACTTCTGATATCTAAAACTTTTCATGTCTTTTCAGTTCTGTTATGCATGTAAAGCTGTTTCAAAATCACAAACTCATCCAAGGATTCACATTTAGTTCGTACATTATCCATTTATTTACAACATCATTTGATCAGTAGTTCCCTTACACTATTATCATATATCTGTAATGCAATTAAAATACATGGTTGCAATCTGTTATCCATCAAGGGAACATTTAATTTTTTTTAGATTTTAATCTCCTTTTTATTATGTTTTACTGTTTGCATGTGAAGCTTCAAAGGTTTGCCCAATGCACAGTGTTATTCATCCTTCACTATTAATGCCCAGGGAACAGTTTCACATTCTTAAAATAAAATCCTCTTGCTTTATCTAGTAAAACTTAAAAATGAGACAAAAAATCATTGGAAAAGAAAATCCCATTTTTAACAGAATGGCTGAACAGCTATTGTAAAATGAGAAAAGTTTACCTAGGTGGGAAAGTGTTTGAAGGAATAAGGGGAGGAATAATGGTTTGTTCACCCTTCCTGTGTGTCCCTGCACTCTGATCTCATAGCAGTCCCTACCCTCTGTGCCTAATTTCCCTTCAGTAAGGACTAATAAATGTGGGATCAAATCGTGTGAAAACTTCTGGTGAGCCTCTATTCTCAACAATGAAACCATTGCATGCTAGCACATGTATAACTGACAGTCCTGCTCGTTTGTGCTGTATTTTAGAGTATGGCAAATAAATTTTAGAGTTAAAAATTATCTTAGTAAAAGCCATAAAATTGCCACATTTTACGTAAAAATTTTAATTTACAGAATGAAAAACTAAAACTTGTGTAGCATTAATTTAAATAATCTCCTAAACTAGAGACTTCAAAATCAAATCACTGAATTGGAAAGTCTTCAAAATAACAAAAGTAAAAACACACTTCCAACAAAAACAACTATAGCTACACAGAAAAGCAAAAGTAAATGACCAGAAAACCTCTCACTGGGAGCCTTGGTGATCAGATGCCAGGATGAGTCACATGTTTCCTGATGATTATTCCACAAGTACAGGAGGTGAAAATCTCTATCTTTGTGTTTCCTTGAAAGTACAGCTTTTCAAAGTATGATCTAATGATTCTCTGGATTTTTTCAGTGTTTATTGTTATGTCTGCATTTTCATTTCTTATTTTGATAATTTGGATGGTCTTTCTCTGTCTTTTGTTTAGTTTGGATAAGGATTTGTCTATCTTATTGATTTTCTCAAAGAGCCAGCCCTCTGTTTCATTGATTCTTTATGTTGTTTTCTTTGTTTCTAGTTTATTAATTTCAGCCCTACAGTTTGATAATTTCCTGTCACCTAGTCCTCCTGCGAGAGTCTGAAACAGCAGCTTAGTGAATGGTCAATGATCTTCACCAATCCCACATCAGACAGAAGACTGATCTTCAAAGTCTATAAAGAACTCAAAACAAGACATCAAAAAATCAAATAATCCAATTAAAAGTGGGGTACAGATCTAAACAGATAATTCTCAACAGAAGAAACTCAAATGACTGAAAGACATTTAAGGAACTGCTCAACATCCTTAGCCATCATTGAAATACAAATCAAATCAACTTTGACATACCATCTTATACCTGTCAGAATGGCTGAGATCAAAAACACCAATGATAGCCTATTCTGGAGAGTATGTGAAGTAAGGGAAACAATTGTTTGCAGATTATTTAGTTTCTAACAGTAATATTTTTGTAGAAAACACCTTTAAGAAGACAGCTTTCTCTAACATAATCATGTAGGTGGGGTTTTGCTCTTCAGAAGTCACTCCCAAATAATCACTCAAAAACTTAATTGCTAACGCTCAGCTGATAGCTTAGGCTGATTACAAACTACCTCTATAACTTAAATTAACCCATTTCTATTAATCTATATATTGTCACCTGGCCTATGACTTTACCTGTCTTCCACAATACCTTATTCTCTCTGTGTCTCCTGTTGATTCCACTGACTCTGTCTCTCTTTCACTCCAATCCTTAGTTTGGTTGTCCTGCTTATACTGGCTATGCTCCAATCAGCTTTTTGTTAACAATGAGAGCAACAAATTTTCACAGTGTACAGTATTATTTCACAACACAAAGTGAATAACTGATTAAGATTACTATGAACTTATAACAGTATATACTAGATTAATAATGATTTTGCTTGGATATGGAAAGGTGGAAATCAAGTTGTTAATATAATTACTTCACTTGTATTTTGTAAAAGTCATTTCCACTATTTGTAGCAGTAAGTCAACCGGCAATATTTCTCTAAATAAGACAATAGTCTCTCATGAATAGTAACAAGTGGGATCTTAAGGACGTTGCTTTATGAAGTCAAAAGATGATGCATTAATTTGGCTCTATATTGCTCAGGGTTCTCTAAAGTAACAGAACTAATCCAGCAAACCTATCTGTGTATGTAGATAGATAGATAGGTGGGTAGATAGACAGATAGATAGATAGATAGATAGATAATAGATGTGTGATAGATGTGTATATGGGTGTGTATGTATGTATGTAAATTTATTGCATTGTCTTACATATATGGTAAAGGTAGTCCGGAAATGGTTGTCTCAACTAGACAGACCTGGGAATCCGAATCTAGGATTTGTTTATTTTAATAAACTGATTGTCACAGCTTTCCTGATGCAGCATTGAAGGTCAGGAGAATTGCTCGAGTACTTGCTGCGCTTCAGTTTAGATTAGAAACCAGAAGAAGCTGCCTGCCTTAGAGGGAAAGGAATACAGCAATGGCAAGTAAGGTGAATATGACAGCAAGAATGAGGGCAAACAAACAAAAAAGCACTTTCGTTGTCCCATATGCTCTTATCTGAGCTGTCACCAAAAGGTGCTGCCCACATTAGGGTAGGTCTTCCCACTTTAAATAACATAACCAAGGAGGTCCTTCACACGAGTGCTCTATATTTTATGTTCTAGTTGACTCTAGATCCAATCAAACTGATAGCCAAGATTAGCCAATGCCACCAAATCTCTGTCGAGTGTTTTCTTCTCTGAACAGAATTACAAACATGCATGTTCACCATTGGCAAGCCTCTGCCAGACAGATAGTCTATTATCACATAGATTAAAATTGTCCTCTCTAGCTGAAACTTATCAGTTTTCAGCATTTCTTTCAGTTTTTTTTTGTTTTCTAAATTTTTTTATTTCTTTTTATTTTTTAAAATTTATTTATTAAAAATTTCCACCTCCTCCCATTTCCCTCCCACTCGCCCCACTCCCTCTCCCCCTCCCTCTCCCGTCCTAAGAGCAGTCAGGGTTTCCTGACCTGTGGGAAGTTCAAGGTCCTTCCCCCTCCATCCAGATCTAGGAAGGTGAACATCCAAACAGACTAGTCTCCCACAAGGCCAGTCCATGCAGTAGAATCAAAACTCAGTGCCATTGTTCTTGGCTTTTCAGTCAGCCCTCATTGTCTGCCACATTCAGAGAGTCCAGTTTGATCACATGCTTCATCAGTCCCAGTCCAGCTGGCCTTGGTGAGCTTCCAATAGATCAGCCCCACTGTCACAGTGGGTGGGTGCACCCCTCGCCATCCTGACTTCCTTGCTCATGTTCTCTGTCCTTGTGCTCCTCATTTGGACCTTTGGAGCTCAGTCCAGTGCTCCATTGTGGGTTTCTGTCCCTATCTCCCTCCATCGCCAGATGAAGGTTCTATGGTGATATGCAAGATATTCATCAGTGTGGCTATAGGATAAGGCCAGGACAGGCACCCTCTCCTCTGCTGCCCACAGAACTAGTTGGGGAAATCCACTTGGACACCTGGGAACCCCTCTAGAGCCAAGACTCTACCCAACCCTAAAATGGCTGCATTGGTTAGGATAACTTCTTCCCTGCTCCCATATCCACCCTTCCTTCATCTCAATTATCCCATTCCCCCAAGCTCTCCCCAATCCTCCCCTTCTCCCTTCTCTCTCCCCATCTCCCCTTCCCCCCAATCCACCCTCACCCCCCTGTTCACAACTTTTGCCTGACGATCTTGTCAACTTCCAATATCCAGGAGGATAAATATATATTTTTCCTTGGGTTCACATTCTTATTTAGCTTCTCTAGGATCACGAACTATAGGCTCATTGTCCTTTGTTTACGGCAAGAATCCGCTTATAAGTGAGTACTTACCATATTCCTCTTTTTGGGTCTGGGCTATCTCACTCAGGATAGTGTTTTCTATTTCCATCCATTTGCATGCACAAAGTTCAAGATATCATTGTTTTTTATCACTGAGTAGAACTCTAAAGAATTTATGTGCAGCACCTTCTTTATCCATTCTTCTATTGAGGGGCACCTAGGTTGTTTCCAGGCTCTGATTATTACAAATAGTGCTGCAATGAACATAGTTGAACAAATGCTTTTGTAGTATGATTGGTCATCTCTTGGGTATATTCCCAGGAGTGGAATTGCTGGATCCTGAGGTAGGTTGACTCCCAGTTTCCTGAGAAACCACAACATTGATATCCAAAGTGGTGCATTTCCACCAACAATGGATGAGTGTTCCCCTTATTCCACAACCTCTCCAGCATAGGCTATCATTGGTATTTTTGATTTTAGCCATTCTGACAGGTATAAGATGGAATCTCATAGTTGTTTTGATTTGCATTCCCCTGATCTCTACGTAGGTTGAGCATGACCTTGAGTGTCTTTTGGCCATTTGAACTTCTTCTATTGAGAATTCTTTGTTCAGTTCAGTACCCCATTTTTTAATTGGGTTAATTAGAGTTGTATGTCTAGTTTCTTGAGTTCTTTATATATTTTGAAGATAAGACCTTTGTCTGATGTGGGGTTGGTGAAGATCTTCTCCCATTTAGTAGCTTGCCTTTTTGTCTTAATGACTGTGTCCTTTGCATTACAGAAGCTTCTCAGTTTCAGGAGGTCCCATTTATTCATTGTTGCTCTTATTGACTATGCTACTGGGGTTATACGTAGGAATTGGTCTCCTGTGCCCATGTGTTGCAGACTACTTCCCACTTTTTCTTCTATCAGGTTCAGCGTGGTGAGATTTATATTGAGGTCTTTAATCCATCTGGACTTGAGTTTCTAATCATTTATCATAGATATATTAGTATTTACTCACTGTGACCCAGAGAGTAAATTTAGTTTAGCAGTAACACTAATTTTGTTTACTAATACAAAAGCCCTTCTTTAATAGCACCATGGAGGCTTAAATACCCAGCAGTCAATGGCCAACAGGTGAAAATCCCATCCTCTGATCCTCTAGGCAAGGCACAGCTGTATGTAACTTCAATTAGAAGGCTCTAGCAGGGAAGAGCAGCTAAAGGCCAGGACTCCAATTGGTCCCAACACTTAAATAGCAGAAAATATGTTTAAAGTGTACTTTTGATAAAAAATTGTTTCTAAAATATACAGAAAGCTAATAGCCAGCATTCCAAATTAATATCTCCTATGGAAATACTGGCAGATATTTCACTAGAGAAATGATGTAGGATTACTAACCATGTGGCAACTCATTCATTGTCATTAAACATGATCACCTGTATAATTCATAAATAAACTGCTGATTATCATAAAATCCTTAAGAGAGTTAATATTTTAAAATATATGTTAGTAGTAGTAGTAATAGTATTTGGTAGCAATCACTAATATGAACAAATTTCCTATTGAATTTGAATTAGATGATAACCTGGATATTAATCATACAAGGAACTAATAACAGGAACTCTAAAAGCTATTGGCACATGCAAAACTCAGGGATTTTGCATACATACCTACATGCATACACACACACTAAAGTGTGTGTGTATGCATGTAGGTATGTA
>JABTXL010001822.1:3757502-3776751 GCA_025134845.1 Neodon shergylaensis
CTATCTATCTATCTATCTATCTATCTATCTATCTATCTATCTATCTAATATTTTTATATAAGAGGTATATATTAAAGTTTACTTAAACTGCTTAGAAGTGCCTCACCTCATTCATCCTTCATTAGAGAACTTCTTCCTAAAGCAGATAAGAGCAAACACAGAGACCAACAACTGGACAAAGTACAGACAGTGAGAGACCTTGGAACAGATTTTCCTAAGTGGGATGGATGCCTTCATAAAGCCCAGTCCTCAGGAATTCAGGAGATATGCAGGATAGGAAGAAGAAAAGATTATGAAAACAAGATGGGATGAATGAAACCAAGAATACTGTGACTTCTGCGCACAATGGGACTCAGCACAAATGAGCTCACAGAGACTGTGGCAGCATGCATAGGGCTTGCCCTGGTCCAATCAGATGAGTCACAGCACTGAGAGGGGTAAGTGGACATAAGTTCCCGTTCCTGACTGAGCTATCTCCAATCAATAACTTCTTGCAAAGGAAAAATTAGTTTTTCCAAGGGAGTCTCACTAGGTATACAAACCACACTGAAGAGCAGGTTCCATACCCAACAGTAGATGGCGAACACAAAACAAACACAATGGTATTTTTGGAGATATTATATCTCATATTGCTTTTCTTTGGCATATTCTACCTTACTAGTCTTTTCTTATATATTATAGTTTCTGATTTTATGGACTTTTTGTTTTTAATTAATTAATTTTACATCCTAACTGAAGATTCCCCTACTCTCCTACTCATTATTTTTGAGAAAATATGTATTAAGATGTTCTGTTCATTAGTAAAAGCAAACGCTTTCTGTTGCAAGTATATGTAAAAATAACTATATAAACTTGATTACCATCATGGAGATGATGATTGCTAATTTGAGAAATAAATAAGTTTTCTTGATTATATGCATTTTAACATTTTATCCAGTAATTTAACTTTAATTACATTTTCATTAAATGTATGGTATGTACAAAATAGTTTTCTCAATAATTCCAATATCTAAAATAAACCACAAATTATAAGAAATGTCCACCTTACAAATCCTAAGGAAAGACAAGAAATATTTTCAGAAGTTGTGTTTCAGAAGTTCAGAATATCAGAATAGCAATCAACTAATCAACTAATGACTGAAAGAAGCAAATCATAATATCCTGGCCATCCAGAAAATCTATTGGTATTATGGTTGAATTATTTTTTTCTCTTTTGGGACAATAGATTATTTATTCTTCTTTTCCTTATCAACAATCTCCAGTAAATTATGAGAGCTTTCATCTGTAATACTTAGTTCCAGCTATTGTTACATTGCCCTGCTATATCAATAGAAGATAAACTCCCTTCACTTTCAGAATTAGCTGCACTCTACTTTTTTCCTCCATTATTTCTTCGAGTTTTCCATATTTTTGGTTCTCTTATTTCCTTCTATGCTTCCTTCCTTCGTTGGCAGCAGGGTTTACACAAGACTAAAGATGAAAATCCCCAAATATGAGTAGAGCAAAGATTAATTCTGTGAAGCTATTCTATAGCTATTACAGGGTGGAGATTACTTAATTTTCACATTCAATTTTAATAAATCCTAATGGACTGTTGGAGCTAAAATATATCAGATGAAATGAAAAATAACATTGAAGCATGATAGACCTCTTCTTTTCCTAACTCTCACATAAGTAAAGATGTGATTCATGATTCCAATTAAAAAGTGGCAGTCAATTAATTATACTGATGCTCTGAATATTTGCATATTAATGTTTAGATTATTAGCTATTTTATGAGTAGCTTAATTTTAAAAATATGAAGACAAAAGTGTGAAGAATTAAAACGTTGAAGGTTGGAGTTTTCCTGTAGGCTCTGAAGCAATATAAGTATCTTCATGGAAAAGGCATGTGATTTTACTAGCTGGCATTCAACTTTTGAAAATGTTGTTTTTCTCCAAACTGTAGTTAATGTGCAATTATGGTTGCTTGCATATATTAAAGTATAAAGTCTCTCATTAAAAATATTAAATTGAAAATTTGACTTTTGACCAATACTAACTGTGTAATGGAAAATAAAGGGGGAATGTAAATGGACAAATATAAGGAATAAATTATTAAGACCTCTTATGTGTCTCTTCCCAGTATTCTTAATTGTTACTCAACCCAATGAATGTAAGTAATTGTGTGACATGTATTTTCTGAACTACTAGTTTTGAGATAACTCAATTAGTAAATACTGGAGTGATTCAGGTGTACCCTTTTTATATCTGTCATTCATCTATGTTTCAAGGGAATGGAAAACTAAATTCTGAGTATGGAAAAAAAGATCAATAGCAAAAGTCATGGAAGAGTAGCATGTCTCTTTCATAAGTTAGCAAATTTTATCTTCTGTACTCTCAACCTTTTCTGAATTCAGCCAAGATTTGGATAGGAAATGTGGGTGCATGGGGTTAGTGGATAGCTCACATCTAGGAGCATGAGCAGCATTCTTAAGACACTGGGGACAATGGATCATCCTTCTCCCTGTCAGGAAAAGATGGACAGATGTAGAAAGAAAACAACACCGCATAAACTTTTAGATTGAAAATGTAGTTATACTTGTCAGCGTACATTCGCCTTAAGGAATAAGCTTAAAAGTATATAATTAATACAAATCTCATTTTCTTCTCTCTCTTCCTCTCTTCTCTTCTCCCTCCCTCTCTTTCTTTCATGTACATAGAAGTAATGACCACCCAAGAAGACAAGATGAGATTTTTAAGTGACAGAACTTGATTTATAGATATCATTTTCTGTTTTCTTTCTCAATGCTTGAAGTCATTATCAAAATATTAAACAAATAAATCAGAAGTCATTGGAACAGGAATTGACACTGGTTTAAGAAAGAAAAAGTAAGTGTAACGTGCCATATCCTATTAGGCCAGACGGTAAAGATGCTATGGACATATAACAATGAGACACCCTGAGCCATTCTTAAAGTGCCTCTCCTGAGGAAAAAAAAAGAGGAAAATGTAGCTATAAAACACAAATTGCCCAATCAGTTAAGATTCAATGAATAAAACAGATTTAGGAGTCCAGACTAAAGTAAATAAGTCAGTATATGAATAAATTGGGAGCAGGAAAAAAAGACACTCTTCCTTAGAACAAAACATCCATTGAGACAGAAGAAAGGATGGAGATAGAATCCTATTATCTAGCCACTTTCGCTTTTCTGTGGTACTCAGGGAAAATCCATGAGTGGCTGCAGAACCTAGTCAATGGAGACATGATGACAAGAAGCAGACCCTACATTTGAAAACAATGATACGGTTTAAATCAGGGGATCTCGCCACACAGAAATGATCAAGTTAATGCCAACTGAAATAGCTGTAGTCTCAACTAGTTACCCAAGCCCATAATGTGATCACATGGTGTGATCCTTTCATTCCAATTTCAAACGTCTTCAATAGTCTCAACACCATTCAGAAGTTCAAAGTCCCCACAGGGGATGATTGACTCTAAGGAGGAGCATTGTTTTCCAGACATAAGAAGAATGATGCACATAGGAACTTACAGAAACTATGATAGGATTCACACAAGTTTAAGCCAGACAGGGTCCCAGCACTGAGAAGGATATGATCTCCCATTCCCAGGCAAGAAGCTATTTCCAATTGCCAAGTGCCTCCAAAGGAAGCAGACTAATTTTAGATCTCTATTATTTTTCTTGTTTCTATGATATAATTCTCAATAAAGATCTTTTTGGCTCTCAGTTTAAGAAAGAAACCATTTCTTTACAGCAGGAAGGCCTGAAACAGCTGGTCACACTGCATCTGCCATCAGGATGCAGGGCACAGACAGGAGATGATATCTGGCCATAAAATCTTAGGCTCTGCTCTGGTAGGCTTCACTTTCTCCAGTGAGACTCAACCTCCCAAAGGTTTTATAACTTTAATAAGGAGTGCCATCAGCTGGAGATCTAGGACCAAACATATAAAATAATGGAAGACAACTGACATTCTATAACACCATCAACCACAGGGAAAAATTAATTTGATATCAATGTATATTGTCAATAATACAATTATTGCTTGCCCTCTTAATTTTTTAAATAGATATAATAATTTGTAAAAACATGTGTTCAAAATAATATAAAATAAATTATGAGTCAAATATTGAACAGCATAATATTTGAATACTTATATAGTACATAAATTAGTAACTTAAATATAAATCAGGGTGAAAACCAAGTAAATAAAGATCACATAAATGAACTGTGATTTTCTTCATTCTAGGATATTGTGTGACTTAGACAAACTTGTGATAAAATTCAGTTAAATACAAAAGGACTCAAATTTTATTTTTGTATTTAACCATCTTAATATTTAAATAACTTCGAAATGAAGAAAATTACTGAGAAATTTTTGGAACCAAATAGAAAATTATGTTATGAATTTCCAGTGTTCAGCATACCAATAATGAGATTTGATTTTAAAGTCATAGATGTCACAATAACTCTGAAATACAAAAAATGTAAGTTAGAGTCCTGAAATGGTTGCTATGGAAGCAAGGATACTGCACTGTTCATGTTTTCAGTCCTTTTAGAGGAATCTTTTATCTTTTGCTCCTTAGATCACATTTGGGTGTTTTTTGTTCAATATCTCATTGACAATAGTTAACGAGAATATGTGGTAGGCATGCAGCTTTAAAAACTCATTTCTTAACAAAGGTGTATCCCTCAGATTTCATGTCTTGTTGTTCCCATATAGTAGGTTCCATCTCAGAACCATTTCTTTGTTCCTGTGAAGTTATTTTTCTGCATTTTCTAATCTCCTTATCTGCTCAAGGCAAAAATGAGAATAGAGAAGACAGAGATTCTTTACTGAAAAGCTGCTTCTGTGACTATTGGTGTTTAAAATCAGAATGTGTAGAAAAAGCAAGTCTATTCATTAAATGCAATGCCCTTTCTGAGTTCCTAAAAGACTGGAATTCTAGTGCACCTCCCCCTGTCATTTACATCTTAATTTTATGTGTTCTTGCTTTTATGGGGCACTAAATTGGTTAATTAAATTTTACTGGTTTATTCTGCTTGCTCATTCATATCCAACCTACAACGTTTTCTTTCTTTAAATGAACATGTGAAACCTTAAGATGTAATTTTAGAGGTGCTTTTTGCCTGTGAAATGAATGTGTTTTAATGTATATGGTACCATTGATTTAAAAATACTTGTTTATTATGAAAGTATAAAGGTCATAAACAATGTTAGCTATGTAGATATTTCATAAAGTTTCTGTGAGGGAAATATGCTATTACAGGTCTTTTATAGGCTTCGTCTCACTCTACCATACATGGCAATTTTTTTTTTCTTAAACTAAGATTTACGCTGCTTCTGTAACAATTTTCATATTTAGGGTGTGGAAGAAGTCAGCATGATGTTTTCTTCATTAGAATTTTATCTTAATTGAGAGTGACTGGCACAGAATGGAGGAAATGACATATTTATCCATTTATTTTAGCACTATTTTCATCCTCCTTGGATTAGGAAATTTACTTCTCTACTGAGATGACTGCATACCTCACTTAGAAAGAGATCATTGTTTCTTCTTCAGATATTGCAGAATGACTGAGATTTTGCCAAACTCCTTTATGGCAATCATCACTGATTAGTTTATGGAACTGAACTGTGACTTAGAGCTTGTCAAATTGATAAGCCTTACACAGTGATCCTCATATTTACTTATAATTATGACCACTATTTTCTTAGTAATATATTCATGAATAAGAAAGAATATATGAGATTTGTCTATCCAGGTCCAGGGTGCCTCACTAATTACAATGTTTTTAGCACCTATTTAACTTTAAACTTTATATTATTCTTCTTTTCACCAAATAGTACCCTATAGTATACATGTGCCACATATTCACTATTCATTCAACAGTTGAAGGGCATTTAGGGTGTTTCCAGTTCTTTGCTGGGTATAATATTCTGGGCTGGCATCCATGGTCTATTAGTGTCTGCAGCACATCTCTCAAGCACATTCTGGCTTTCATGGTTTCCATTGAGATGTCATTTGTAATTCTGATAGTTCTTCCTTTATATGTTACTTGGCCTTTTTCCCTTGCAGCTCTTAATATTCTTTCTTTATTCTATATGTTTTGCATTTTAATTATTATATAGTGAGGGACTTTTTTTTGACCCAGTCTATTTAGTGTTCTATAAGCTTCTTGTACTTTCATAAGGATATCTTTCTTTAGGTTGGGAAATTTTTCTTCTATGATTTTTTTTTTATTTTTATTAAAGATTTCTGTCTCTTCCCCACCTCCGCCTCCCCCCTCCCTCCCCCTCCCCCAATCAAGTCCCCCTCCCTCGTAAGCCCAAAGAGCAGTCAGGGTTGCCTGCCCTGTGGTAAGTCCAAAGTCCACCCACCTCCATCCAGGTCTAGTAAGGTGATCATCCAAACTGCCTAGGCTCCCACAAAGCCAATAGGTGCAGTAGGAACAAAAACCCATTGCCATTGTTCTTGAGGTCTCAGTAGTCCTCCTTGTCCACTATGTTCAGCAAGACTGGTTTTATCCCAGGCTTTTTCAGACCCAGGCCAGCTGGCCTTGGTGAGTTCCCAATAGAACATCCCCATTGTCTTATTGTGTGGGTGCACCCCTCGCGGTCCTGAGTTCCTTGCTCGTGCTCTCTCTCCTTCTGCTCCTGATTTGGACCTTGAGATTTCAGTCCGGTGCTCCAATGAGGGTCTCTGTCTCTGACTCTGTCTCCTTTCATCGCCTGATGAAGGTTAATATTCAGGAGGATGCCTATATGTTTTTCTTTGGGTTCTCCTTCTTATTTAGCTTCTCTTAGAACCTGAGTTATAGGCTCAATGTCCTTTATTTATGGCTAGAAACCAAATATGAGTGAGTACATCCCATGTTCCTCTTTTTGGGTCTGGCTTACCTCACTCAGGATAGTGTTTTCTATTTCCATCCATTTGCCTGCAAACTTCAAGAAGTCCTTGTTTTTTACTGCGGAGTAATACTCCAATATGTATATATTCCATACTTTCTTCATCCATTCTTCAATTGAAGGGCATCTAGGTTGTTTCCAGGTTCTGGCTATTACAAACAATGCTGCTATGAACATAGTAGAGCATATACTTTTGTTGTACGATAATATATTTAATATATTTCCTGTGCCTTTGAGCTGGAGTTCTTCTCCTTCTTTTATTCCTATTAGTCTTATATTTGGTCTTTTCATGCTGTTCCAGATTTCCTAGATGTTTCATGTTGAGAATTTGTTTGATTTATCATTTTCTTTGGCAGATTAGTCTATTCCCTCTATAGTATCTTCAACACCTGAGATTCGCTCTTCCGTCTCTTGTATTCTGATGGTTATGCTTGCATCTGTAGTTCCCATTCGTTTACCCAGGTTTTCCATTTCCAGAATTCCCTCCGTTTGTGTTTTCGTTATTGCCTCTATTTCAGTTTTTAAGACTTGATCTATTTGTACTCTGTTTCACCTGTTTGACTTTTTTCTTGGTTTCTTTAAGAGATTGATTTCTCCCAATTTTTTTGTTTGTCTTTTCCTCCATTTCTTTTTTTTTCTTTTATTTATTTATTTATTTTTATTTTTAATTTATTTATTTATTAAAGATTTCTGCCTCCTCCCCGCCACTGCCTCCCATTTTGCTCCCCCTCCCCCGATCAGCCAGAAGAGCAATCAGGGTTCCCTGACCTGTGGGAAGTCCAAGGACCACCCACCTCCATCCATGTCTAGTAAGGTGAGCATCCAAACTGCCTAGGCTTCCACAAAGCCAGTACGTGCAGTAGGATCAAAAACCCATTGCCATTGTTCTTGAGGGCTCAGTAGTCCTCATTGTCCACTATGTTCAGCAAGTCCGGTTTTATCCCATGCTTTTTCAGACCCAGGCCAGCTGGCCTTGGTGAGTTCCCGATAGAACATCCCCATTGTCTCAGTGTGTGGGTGCACCCCTCGCGGTCCTGAGTTCCTTGCTCGTGCTCTCTCTCCTTCTGCTCCTTCCTCCATTTCTTTAAGGGAATTTAAAATCATTTTCTTCTGCTTCTTCTGGGTTAGGATGTTCAAGTCTTCCTGTTGTATGACCACTGTGTTCTGGTTTTACCATCTTGCTTTTTAGGTTGTTGAATATAATTTTGCATTGGCCCCTACCCATCTTTTTCTCTAATAGGTGCTGGCAGTGTCTTTGCCTCTTGGTCTATTCTTGCAGTTGCTGGCTGTGTCTTTGGGAGTTGTTCTTGTCTGTTCTGTACTGCCATCTGTGTCTCACGGAGCCTCTGGGGTCTCTCTTTGCCTGCTCTCTTGATTCAACTCTCCTGATCCGCTCTCTTGGTCTGTTCTGTGCAGTCACAGACTGTGCTTCAGAGTTCCTCTGAGGTCACTGGCGACAAGAAGGATTGGGGGTGGAGTGGGACTTGTAGCTTACAGGATCCAATCAATGGGGTGGTGGCGTTGGAGCAGCCTACCTGCAGGAAGCTTACCTCCTGGCTAGCTAGAGAAAGAGAGGCAGGTGGGGAAGTGCCTGGGATTATGCCCCAGTACTAAGGGCCTAGTGAGTGGGGTGCCCGGCTTTGTGGCTGATCACTAACTTATTGGTCTTCTCTTTGCAGTTGCTGCCTGCATTTCAGAGTTCCTCAGATGTTGCAGAGGATTTTAAGGTATTTCTAGCCATTTTGTTTATTATTTTAAGGATTCTCTGTTCAGATATAAAGCACATTTGTCAAATTTGGTCACGTGTGTGTGTGTGTGTGTGTGTGTGTGTGTGTGTGTGTGTGTGTGTGTTAGTTCTTTCTGTGTTCTATATATTGATTTGACTTTTTTAGGTACAGCAAAATCTTTATAAGCTAAGGAAAAATATGGCAACATTTTCTTCCATTCTTATCACTTTGTGATAAGATAAAATTTATTTTGCTGTACAGATTATTTTTTACATTTTGAGGTCACTTGTTAATCGCTGGCCTTAATTCCTAAGTAAATGGCATTCTAGTTAGAAAATTATTCCTACACCTCTATCCTATAGGAAACTGTCTATATTTCATTATAACAGTTTCAACATTTCAGGTTTTACATTGAAGTCTTTGAGCCACATTGGGAGCTTTGGAATTGAGTTTTGTGCTTATTGAGAGATGTATTGGACCCGAGAGGAAAACCATTTATTGCCATATTGCTATACCAGTATAATTTCTAACTTCATTATAAACACTTTTATACACAAAGTTGGGCATAGATTTTACCCCTTCTCAGAGAAGTTCTTTGTGTAGCAGAGATGAAAGAAATAGCAAGTGGTTGAAATGCCTACTGTGAGATACATAATGTCAAGCATACTGCATTCACAGTATAGCCCTGCAGCCAAAGCACAGAGGACATATAGAAGAAAGGGAAAATGATTGTAAGAGTCAGAGGACTGAGACTCCTGATGTGAGATAGCATCTTTTAGACATGGCAGAGAAAGCCAGAACCACAAGCCTTCAACAATATTGTTTCCTAAATATGACCAGCAAATGACAATACCAGCTGATATAGCAACTTGTACACAGAATCACACAAGGCCTTAGGCGTGGGTGAAGAATTGCAGGTAAGAGATAGTTGTCGAGTGAAAGATATTTAGTCTTCAAGGATGAGCTCCACCTTGATAAATTATCCAGTTCCAAGAGGTCAGCCCTAAACACAGATCCATAAGTGTAACACTGAATTAACACAGCAAAATACATGTTTTTACAGGCATATACAGCAAGTATCCTACAAATTTTACATGCAGGGTGCATGTATTTAAAGAAAAAGAAGTCATGGAATTTGAAGAGGTGTGAGAGACACAGGAGGTACTGATGTTGGAGTGTGAGAGGTCAAAATCATGTAAATATAGTACACATGTATGAGAGTCTGAACAATAATTTAAAAAATACTTGTTCTTTCTGCTATTAACTATGCACATAACTTCTGTATTGCAAACCCTATTAAAGAAATTGATATTTATAGGCAGGGTGTGTTTCTAGTCACAGGGTTCAAACTGAAGCTGCATTTATTTTTTTACATTTCCACATGCATTAGTTTCCAATTTGTAAAATTATAGTGCTCAATATAATTGTACACTTATAATACCCACATGAGTTAATTTGTGTTTAAGGCATGCTCTAATGTTGATTGAATCTCATTTTGCTCATGTGCTTAATATTGTATAGCCTTAAGTGTTGGATGGTCCACAGGTGGTAGTTTAAATCAGTATTTTTTTCTGTTGCATTTGAAGTCTTAATTTTATTAGATCTGCTGTCATTTCTCAGCAAATGTTCCCTTCTGTTAAGTGCAGAATAGAAAAAAAAAAGGATCTGACATCTCCTTCTCCATGAACAACTACCTGTAGGAATGGGTATGGTAACTGAGAATGAGGATACAGATAATCTACTACTGATCTCACAAAACTATTACCTACTTTTTTTCTGGGTAGCCTAGAGATGATTACAGTTTAACTAGGATAAGAATATGTGTGGTATGAAATTACCTGTGAGTGCTCAAGCAAAAACAAATTGCTAGTATGTAAGAATATTTTTCTACATATTAATTGGTGTATTCCAGGTTTCTTTATGAATATCACCTTTATTTTTCTGAATGTTAATCACACTAACTCTAATCTCCAAGCAATTTTTCCTAAGGAAATAAGGTCAGGCCACATTAATGCTTACCGTTCTTTCCCATATAATTTCAGCACATCCCATTGTATTTTGCCATTATGATCCCTATAAAAACAGAAGCAACTTTTCCTTTAGTGTTAATAAGGAAAATTTCTACCCATTCAAATTAATACCTCAATGTTTTCTTCAAGTTTTGTTTATTTGTTTGTTTTCTAAGAATATATTCCTGGGCCTGCTTGCTGCCCGGAAATCATCTTTTAGTCAGCTCTGTGAGGTAAAATATTGACTTAAATAAATCCTTTGCATTGATTAGAAGTAGAATTCAACAGAGTAGGTGAAAATTGGAACTTTATATTTATGGTTCAACTATTTTCTTCATACTCATGATTGCCAAGCCCTTAATTTCCAGCAACAAATTCAAATCCATTTATACACAACATATGATGCACAAAAAGCACTGCAAAATCATTTTTATATGGATATGTTGTTCAAAAAGAGAATATTAAATGAGAAGAAGTAAAAGTTCTCTCACATGCCAAAAGATATCAAATGATAAAAATAGAATAAATGAGCAGTGTTTCAAACAGATAGTATATACACATAAACATGGTTTCTTCCTTGTCTTGATACAGAATGGGGAACATGTCAAAATCAAGCTATTTGTGCTCATGAACAGAGAACATTTAGGTGAGTGATTAAATATGCATCAAACCTTGTGGGTATGAGTTACCAGCATGTTTTTGGTTTGGTTTGGTTTGGAAGTGATGTTTCACGATTACAGTTTCACTTTAATAAAAGTAACAGAAATTTACATATGTATTATATAAAGTTTTTAATTTATTTGTTGCAAAGTAATTTTGAGTGACTTTTTTACTTTGATCATTGTAGGAAATATGAAGTTTATAATTTACCATTACTGATTCATTGCTATTGTTTGAGTCAGAAGAGTAGAGATTAAGAGAAATAAATGATTTAGAGATTTTTCTATTCATGCATCAAATATTTGCAAATGCCTGGAAGTCTCTATAACTTCACTTCCTTACCTGAAAATGCAGAGTAACAATCCAAGTTTGAGCATGCAGCTCTGTTTTCTCTAGGGTGAGCACTCAGCTCTGTTTTCTCTAGGGAGAGCAAGCAACCCTGTTCTCTCTAGAGTGAGTATACAGCTCTGTTCTTTCTAGAGTGGGCATGCAGCTCTGTTCTCTCTAGGGTGAGCACTCAGCTCTGTTCTCTCTACAGAAAACAAGCAACCCTTTTCTCTCTAGAGTGAGCATTCAGCTCTGTTCTCTCTAGAGTGAGCATTCAGCTCTGTTCTCCTTAGAGAGAGCATACAGCTCTGTTCTTTCTAGGGTGAGCATGCAGCTGTGTTCTCTTCAGATGAGCATTAATCTTTATCTCTATTCTCTCTAGAGTGAGCATGCATCTCTGTTCTCTCTAGAGTGAGCATGCAGCTCTTTTCTTTATAGGGTGAGAAATGAACCACATCCACCTCTCTGCACTTGAGTGGCTGTCCTAGCCTGACATATTTTTCAAAATGTAAATATAGTAACCCTATGACAACTTACAGTCTTCTATTTTTTAAACACACAAAGACTTTATGATTACATATGACATCACTAAATTTGGAAATGAACCCCTGATCATCATATTGTTCTGATCTCCTCTTTTCTAGGTCACTTAATCATTTTTGACAGGGTTCTTGAAACACAAAACATGTCTTTTCATGGCAGAATTTTGATTCTAATTTCAGAATTTTGAAATTCAGAAATAAAAAATTCTTATTTTCTTCAATAATTCACTTTTCACCATTCAGAAAGTCTCAAAAAGCCCAATGTTCTAGCTACTAGTTTCAGTTTATGAGAGAGAGAATAGATGTTAGTAGCAAATCAAACTGATGGTTCACCAGCCAGTGAGATGGTTCTATTAATAAAGGCAGCTGCTGCCAAGCTTGATACCCCAACTTCAATCACCAGCATTTATTACATGGTGGCAGAAATCAAGTTTCACTCACTGTTCTCTGGCATTCACATGTGTACTGTGAAAATATACTCAAGACAAAGAACTTTTGAAGCCTGGGTGTTTTACTATTAAATGATGGTTTGCAAAGGTCTGTTGTTTCTTTAATACTTAAATTATGTCAAGATGTCATTCATATGACCCCACTCCTATCTTTTTCTTTGATCTCTAGGAGCTGAGCAATATTGATGTAACATTTAATCATGAATATGCTATTTTCTTTCAATGAAGTACAAGCCATATTTAGTCTTGTACATAGAAACACTGCAAAAATCAAAATTATTTAGTTATGGTATACAAAAGAATACTTCAGTAATAGACTTTGTCTATTCTTATAAATGATGCATCCAAAAGTTATACCTTTTATTAAAGTGGCAATGTGACTGTTTTCATTATTTTTGAATGCATCTATTTTACACATTATCCAAGGATCCTCTTGGTTAGTATGTGAAACAGATTTTGAGTCAATTTATAGTGTCTTTTTTTCCCTCACAAAATTTCTTTCAGGCATTTAACTTTCTCTAACCACATTTGCTATTTAATGTGCAAACATGAAAAAAACTAAAACCAATATCTTTAGGGAGATTAAATTGTTTGTTAAATATTAATTCATTGTCTACTAAGTAGCAACCATAATTTTATTCTTTTAATACTCAGAATAAATCTAAAGCAGAAGAGAAGGAATAAAAACAAAACTGCATTGAGTTTGCATCAAAATAAAGAGAGCATCAAAGACAATTTTCAAAAAAAGAGCTAATGCTCCTATGCTTTCATAGTCATTTGTTTCTATAGAAATTATTCACTTTAAATATTCACTGTAAATATTACTTTATGACTAATATTTTTCATCATCATGAAAGAAACAACAAATATAGCCCAATACATTATAAAAATATTTTTATATAATTTAGTGTTGCTTGCATATATATAATTTCAGGGCATGTTACTATGTATTGGAAAACCAATTAGGGAGCTCATGCCTGGAAAAAACTAGTTCTCTCTCTCTTACCAGGTAACTTACTTAGAGTTCTTGGTATATGGTACACGTGAGACTTCCTCCATTCATTTTGGTATTTCTATTAATGTTATCATTGCTTAGGTTCTGGTTAGGAAGCCTTATTGCTGAAACATATTGGGTAAAGCTTCTCTTTATTTTCTGGGAGATGCAGTCACATAGCAGAGTCCTGGCCCTCTGGCTCTATAGTATTTCCACTCTACTATCATGATATTCTATGAACCTCAGTTGCAGAAAAACAATAGATTAAAAAAAGCCATCCATTTTAGAGAGAGCAAAGGAAGATTTAAGGGTGGTTGTGAGTGGAGATCACAGGAAAGGTTGGGAAAGCACAGGAAGGGAAGTGGCAAAACTGTTACAACTTTTATTAAAATAATTTCAATAAAATATTAGAATACAATTAAACAGTTTTAAACATACTCACTGTAGAACTAGGGTATTAATGACTTCCTAATTACAACTTAGAAAACTGTAAATACTACATCCGTTCTTGTGGTTTTTATTGCCATTTAAAATTGCTATAAATTGGTAGCTGGGGAGAAGCACTCAGAAGTGGGGAGTGCTTGCTGAACTTGTAGAACCCGCATTGGATGCCCAGCACCCACCTAGTGAATCACATCCTTTTGTAAATGTTATTATCAGGGCCTGATGACTTTCTGTAGCTTTTGTAGGCACCACACATACAGGATACACAAACATACATACAGGTAAAATTACACATAAAATTTGACAAGTAAACATTTTAAATGTTTTAAACTGGGAGAAATGAAAGCCTTCATCTCTGAGAAGGATGGGTATATGGTGACTCCTTTGAGTGGTCTTCATCCTAGTTCCTGGTTCTACCAAGAAAGAAGAGAACTTATCATTTAGCAATGGATATTAAAAGTTGAGGAAGTTTTTTTGTAGCTTTTAAAATTACTGAAACTACCTCAAGATTTTACAAGTAATGTATGATTTAAAAATATCACTCATGAGATTTCTAAGACAAGATATAGATGAATTTAAGATACCCTTTACTGAAATTTTTCAATATTCTTAATAAAATACTAATGAATTTTCCTTCCTTACTTATCTTTATCAACAAAAATAAAATTAGTAAATATTTATATACTGGGCATTAAACTAGTAATTGGGTAATTTGTGTTTATATGTGTATGTTTTTGCCAAAATATGTAGGTTCATCTTGGAGGTTTGTCTCTATTCTCTCATGGAGCTCATCTTGAATGTGAGGCTATATTTTTATCTGTTTTGGCAGTGGATTTGACTAAGGATGCTAAACAGGGGCCAATCCCTTAGTCAAATTTTAAATTTTATGCCTCTATACCTTTGACTTGAATTTCCTTAAGAAACCTTACATCAGCTGTCAAAAGAATATTTATCAGATGGAGACTATAATACCCCTGAAAATATGAAAACAGATTGTTTAATAGCAATATTCCCTATGCAGGAGAATATGGCATTAGGCAATAAAACACTCTTTCCGCCTGTGACTCCTCACCATGTGGTCTCAGTATGCCTGAGAATGAAGCAGGCATTTATTACTTCATATGTCCTCTGATACTTTGGGATTATCACTTAATTAACTTGGTATAAATAGATTGAACAAGTGGTGTGAATCCCAGTGGACACGGCGCTTAGAATTCTATGATGGATCCTCCAAAGAAATCCGAGAAAATGAACTAACGAGATATGGAGACCTGACACCTGCTACAGATCAGGCTTTCGACTAAGGATACACACATTTGTTATATTCCTGCACATCTCATCAGTGTTGGCTGGCACATCTAGAAGTTATAAATAGAAAGACAAACATCCAATGAACTATTTACCCCCCTTTAATGCCCCTTACTCTGAGGAAGTATTAATGGTAGATGAGAAATTTAAATGCCAGATGCAACTTAAAATATTCTACAATGTTAAGATGTAATATGCTTCAATGAAAATGCATTGCTTGAAGCTAAGAATAGGCTTTTGTATTATAGTCAGTAAAAATCATATGTCTATCATTTTTTGTAAAAATATAAGAAATCAGTATAAGAGCTACTATGGCTGGATTCAAAGGTTTACGAAAAAACTAATTTTCAAAGCTGGAATGCTTAAATAAAATATTCTGGTATTCTATTCTCTAATCAAAATTCTTGATTATTGACAGGCGTGCTCTCTTGAGAGCCATCTATTTGTATTTGCTCATTCCCATGACAACAGGCTTTCTCTCAAAATGACCCCAAGGTCATAAACATTGCTTCAGTTACAAAAACAAAGAGGCAAAAGCTGATAGGCTTTCTTAATTTAATAGAAGGCATCTTCACATTCATAGAGGTTAGTGTGTTTCGTTTTCTAATAACCCATTTCTCTATTTATTTATACAAACTAAATATCAGATGGACTTTATAAGATTGAATCCTTGCACACTGAAATTATAATGTTAATCTGTATTCTCACTTTTTTCTCAAATGAGTCAGGGAAGGCGCCTTTTGGTGTGCTGTCTACAGAAAAGCACACATTAGCTGAGAAATGCTGAAAGGATTTATTTGTTATGAGAAATGATTTATGAATGTTCAGAAGAATAGAGAAAATGAAGGTGTAGATGATATCTCAAATCTGTTTTGATTTGCAATTCCCTGATGGCTAAGGATGTTGAGCAATTCCTTAAGTATCTTTAGACCATTTGCAATTCTTCAGTTGGGAAATCTCTGCTTAGATCTGTACCCCGTTTATTGATTGGTTTATTTGGTAATTTGATGATGAGTTACTTGAGTTCCTTATATGTTTTGGAGATCAGTATTCTGATGTGGAGTTAGTAAAGATCTTTTCCCATAGGGGAGAGAGGAGGAGAACATGAGAGAAAGGGATGCGCAAGAAGTTGGAAGGAAAGTGAGGGAGAGAAAGGAAAGAGATACTTTGATTGAGGGAGTCATCAAAGGAATAGCGAGAAATATAGCACTAGGGAAATTCCCTGGAATTCAGAAGGATGACCCCCAGGTAAGACTCTAAACAGTGGAGAGGATGCCTAAACTGGCCTTCCCTGTAATCAAACTGATTACTTAACTACCAGCAACTGATGAAAGCAAATCACTGGGTCAAGCTGATGGAGACCAGGCCAATAGAGGGAGGAGTGATAATATGAGCAAAAAGGTCAAAACCATGATGGTGATACCCACAGAAACAGCTGACGTGAGCTAGTGAGAGCTCACTGACACTACACTGACAGCTGGGGGAACCTGCACATGATCAAGGTAGGCCCACTGAACATGGGAGACAGCTGTGAGGATTAGGCAGTCTGTGGGGCCACTGGCAGTGGGACCAGGATTTATCTTTACTGCTTGAACTGGTGTCTTAGAGCACATTCTCTTTGAAGGGATACTTGCTCAGCCTAGATATGGAGGGAGGAGCTTGGTCTTGCTTCAGAGTTGAAGTGTCTGTCAGACTTTAAAGACTCCCCATGAGTGAATGGGTGCCTGGGGGGGTTGGAAGGGTAAGATGGGAGAAGAGGAGGGAGTGGAAATGGGGACAGTTATGAAAACAAGAAAAGATTGTAATAAAAAATTCTTAATAAAAAATTCTTTCAATCTTAATTCATGTTTCAGGGCTTTCACTTGTTTTTAACTACAACATTACCTCAAAATAATATTATTTTTGAAATAATGTCAGTCTTTATCTAGATATGGTAGTTCATGCTTATAATCCTAGCACTGAGGAGGATGAAACAAGATTGCCATAAATTTAAAGATCACCCTCTGTTATCTAATGATCAGGCTAGCCTGGGTGAAAGAGGAGTGAGACACCATATTAAAAATGAAAACAAATTGAAACTAATTATTCTTTTGTATTCTATGTCCTACCCAAGAAATCATGAAACATATATATCTACATCGAATAACACATTTAGAGTATTTGTATAGAAATTTGTATAGAAAAGCTAATCATCATTATTTTATTAAGTAATAAATTGAAAAAATCTAATAAATTTAAATATATTTCCAGTGTGATTTACTGGAACATTAGAACTCAGAACTTAGGTTATTCCCTCTGTTCCCAGAGTTCTAAATCACCCTGATGCAATGTTCTGGGGTACAATGAGGTAACTCACAGATACTCCTAAATTCTTCCCAAATTCATTTCAGTAGAGATTTCAAGAAAATTCAAAACCTTAAGAATTATACAGATTTGGAAGGAATTCTCTCAAAAATATGATAGAGAGATCAATTGCCATTTTTCTTTTGAAAACTTGCAAAAGATTTGTGACAGGGAGTTAATGGATATATACTGTCTATTCTGTTTTAGCAAGTGCTTTCTGATCAGAAACCACAATATCTACCAACAAGTATTTAAAGAATTGATAGTAATAAACCTATGTTTTACACAAATCACATTTCTACTCATGCCATTTATAACAAGCACACATTTTAATAAAAAGATTATCATTTTAAACTGCAATTGAAATAAATTAATGAATTTTGGAATTTTTTGAAACATTCTAGACAATTTTAGTCATTTCCTAGTTTGATAAAATTATAGCTAAAATTAAAATTATAGATAAAGTGAATATTTAATTAATCTATCTACTTTTCTGCAGCTGAAAGGTGAATTTAAATGAGTTTGTTAAAGACTAAAATGTCTATATTTACTCTGTGAACTGTACATAATCTTTCAATTGGAGATAGAGCAACTACTTAGCACGAAGAATGAGGGAATGAAGGAGAAAGGCGGGGGAGATGTTCTGGCTTCTTTCTTTGTAAAACTGCCACACTACTCAACAACAGAGGCTTAACTCTGGATTTGTCTACATCTCATGCCTTCCACAGACTGTTCCTCTAAACTCAATAATTGGACTCAATGTTCCTTTTCTGAATAAGCTTACACTGTGGAACAGATTTCGTCACGAGATTGGAGTAGGGAAAGGAAAAACCACATACAAAATCACAGCACCTGGCTTGGGTTGTCACATGTATAGTGTCAGAGAATTGTTTGCAACCAGCATTCCCAGGAAGAAAATAAAGTTGCACCTAAAGCATTGTAAGATTGAGTTATTGTTTGGGTTACTCCGGAAGGAGAGAACCCATGGGAGTTTAAAAGGTGTTTGTTTGTAAATGCAAATCATAGAGGTATTTAAAACAAATGAAAAGCAGTAAGGATCATATGTGCTTTAATTGTGCAATTTAATTAAAAAAAAAAGTTGAGTGTGTCCTGGGCTGGGAAATGCTAATCCCTGAAGACAGCAAAGCCAGTGTTGGTAGTGCACACTGAGTCCTACCTACCAACTAAGATGACTCACACTCGTGGGCACAAAGATGGCCAGTTGGCAAACCCGGCCTTTATGTCTTGAAGGCACTGCCTGTTAAAGTATTGAGAGAGGGGAAGACATAGCTGCCTGGATAAGCAACCAGTTTATAAAAACAAAGACCTATCGTCTCATCTCATAGAGTCTTAGGAAAGACTCATTAACCAAATTAAACCCCTTGTGTTTTGAGAGCTGTTTCCTGACTTGCCGATTTTGTAGTTACTATATTATTTTGAATCAGAGACATTTTAAATAAAATTTTAAGGATTATTTAATCAAATCTAATCTACAAGTAGGTTTTCATTTGTTTGTACAATTTTGATATAGATAT
>JABTXL010001822.1:3776761-3844862 GCA_025134845.1 Neodon shergylaensis
TGATATAGATATCTAACATAAAAATATTTTCTGAGTGTTTACAGGTACATGCTCTTTCATATTTACAACACCTTTAACTATTAGAGGTGTGATTACTAGCTTCAATTGAAGGCTTTTGTTCCATATATGTAAACACTAGAAGAAATACTAAAACAATATTTATATTAAGTTGTAAAAGTTTTCCACTATGATTATACCTTTGTCCTTTACTTGTGTATGTTTGTTCCATTCATTATACAAATTATGGTTTTTCAGTATTAATTTCTGTTAGCGTTTCTTTAGATATTGATGCTCTAATTGGAAAATAAAGACAATATGTAAAAGGATGTGGGCGAGTCAGATAAATTATTGCATTTCATTTTAATATTTGTTTTCAAGAAATTTCTTCAGAAGAACAAAGGTGAAACAAAAGATTACATCAAACATATATACCATTGTTCTCAGTGAAAATTCTAGTATTGTTTACAAATAAATCAAAACTGTCTTTTTAAAACTTATCTATCAGAAAAAGTCAAAGCATATGGGGTTTGTTATCACAGATTCTTTACTTAGTGGAGCAGAAGTTTGGGTCATAATCAATTTTTTTGTTTAGTTTTGATATTACATTTGCAAAGAAGTCACCTTACCTATCTCAACTCTCTACTTACATCTGGTATTGTACTTTATGATTGTTGTGCATAAATATTCACCTATTGATTAGAACACATAGACCTGACTAAATCATCATTTCCCATCTGGTCTTGCTGCAATAGACACCATACATTTTCAATCAGGTAATCTTCCTTCAACTCCTAATCCATGCTTAGTTTCTTACTTAGGCATGCTAACTATAAAACTGGAAGAAAAAAAAGATTTTATGGATCAAACCATTTAAATGTGAGTTGCCTTTTGAGTGAGATTTTATACAAAAAGAACTCAAAGATTATCATCGATGAACCCATGTTAAGCAGCAAGAGGAAAGATAGAACTGATATCCTAGCCCAAAGGATGAGCTGTGAGGCACGGTGCTTCTGAAGTTGCGATCACAGACAACAATATAAAAGGAAGACAAGTTACAGGGAAAGTGTTCAGTGAATCATTGTGCTACAAGCCATATACTTCCTTAAAACTAGAGAACTTTATACAACAGAGTTTCTTCACATATGTCCTGAAGATTAGTACTGCTCGGTATACCTCTAATCTTTGAGAATTCCCAGCCAATGGGATGTGAGTTGTATGGAGTCCTTTCCTGACATATAGGCTGATGTACAGCTTTTTAACTACATTTAGCACTGTCCGGATTGTAGGCTTTTTTTAAGTATCCCAAACACCTAATAATTGCAAGAACATTAGTACGGATGTTAAAATCAAAAAAATTTCAAAATAAATTCTATTTAAAATTTTATGTATATGCAATCTGTGTCTATCGCTATCTATCTATCTATCTATCTATCTATCTATCTATCTATCTATCTATACACGAGTGTATGCATATACATATCCATGTATTATATATATAATAGAGGAAATATGGCTTCATAATTTTAAGAATACATTATTCATATAAATGCTTCTCAGAAAGTTTAAATATCAAGGCTAAGGGTAAGAGAAATATGTGAAGAATAGTTATTTTGGAATTGGGATAGTAAATTAAATAGAACTATTGTTGGATAAAGCAAAGTAATTTCTAATTAATTTTACTAAAATGTATTCATTCGTCACATACTATTCTAATCATCTATAAAATATTTTGTTACTAGGTGCATGGAGTATTGGGTGCATATCAACAGATAAGATTAATGATATATAGAATGCATAATTTCAAAATATAATTTCTTGTGTCTGTTGTGACAAGAATTCAGGCTTTTCGCTCTGATATAACACACCAAGTTCTAGTGCAAATAAAGTTGGTGAAGAAACAGATAAATAAAAAATTGGGGGTTCAACTGAGAAGCCAGAACTTGCTATTAAATCCACAATGAGACACTAACACACAATCATTCTAATTTTAATTAAATGAAATAAAACACAGAGAGTAAACTACTGGATAGTAGAGCTGGTGTTGTATCACTGTTGATAGAGTCATTGCCTGTGAGATATCATGCCATAATTCTATATTTCAATGACAGTGGGGCTTGATAGGCTTTCTAACATATTACCTACTGGAGTCTATTGTGTCAGAAGTTATAGGAGGCTGTGCATTGAAGATTAAGAGAGTTCATAAACATTTCTTCTAAGTGGAGAACCATTTAATGTATTGACTCCATTGAAAAGTAATTTACATCTTAGATTTCAAATTCTTTAGTGATCCTAGAATGCTCATGCATATAAACTGTCTTCTACATTGAGAACATCCATATTCATTTATCCCAAGCCAATCTCTAATTTAACTGGTCAGTTCCATGTGTAGAAGATGGGTAGAAAATAATTCATCAGCCAGACATGTCACAATTTTCATTTCAAAAATAATACACAGCCGGGCGGTGGTGGCGCACGCCTTTAATCCCAGCACTCGGGAGGCAGAGGCAGGCGGATCTCTGTGAGTTCGAGACCAGCCTGGTCTACAGAGCTAGTTCCAGGACAGGCTCCAAGGCCACAGAGAAACCCTGTCTCGAAAAAACAAAAAAAAAAACAAACAAACAAACAAAAATAATACACATGTGTTTTTAAATCATAGATGTTTCCTTTGTAAGATTAACTCCCTAGTCCATAAACACTGAGACATATATGTGTGCCTACAACACACTCATATTCATTTTTGGTTTGGGGCACCTTTTCCAAACTGGTCTATTTGATAAGTAGTTATCTTTGCTCTCAAGGTCCTTTTTTTTCCAGCTGGGTAGAAAAGGAGGAGGCAAAGGTCAATTTACTTTTCCCTAAAACAAATCTGTCATATCACGGATGTTCCAATCCAGTGGCCTTATGGGACTGACGGATGCCCATTCTCTTCCTTCAGGGCACTTCTTGTGCAAATACACCCACAGAAGATTTCCTTCTAGATGAAGTGGATCTGATGACAGGATGGCAAACAAGGCTATTATGCCAGGAAAGAATTGAAGTCACAAAAGAGCTTTTCCCAGTTATTTCCAACAATCAGAATACTTTAAAAAGCTTCTTATGTTGTATCTGTACACATCAAGGCTTTCTGGCCTCTCTATGTGGAAAAAGTCTTATTTTAAGCTATCAAAAGAGTCAGAGTATCTCTGGCAGAAATAAATGCCGTTCAAACATCAGGAAACATGTATGCTGCAATAAAAATATCTTTTTTTTTTACAATACATTTCCCCTCTCTCAGCTGTGAATTTCCATGGGAATTATTTCCAAAGACAAGCTGCAGGGAAAGCATCAATTAATCTGCTGAATGAATTTTTGAATCTCTTCTCAATGCTGAGACCCCCTCCTGGTGCTTGGTAATTACCCCCAATATTTTCTGCACGCTTGTTTAAATGGCTTCCTCTTGGGCATCCTGTGAGGAGAGCCTCTCTCTCTGGTGAGCTGAAAGGCAGCATGCCTTATCGCTCTGCCTCATTCCATCTGCAGCTCCTAGGGGGTCCCGCTAATCATTGTCATTGGAACATTGGATGAGCAGTCTGGGGACATAGATAGATGTGACACTAAAGGAGACCAGGGCCTTTCCAACAGAGTAGTCATCTTTGGAAACACACCATCCCTCCCTGACTCAAAGCCAAAGATGAACTCCTTTAAAGCCAGACCCTGCACCTTAATTATACAAATACAGTGATCAAAGTTATTAACACTCTTTCAGAGGCCAGGGATTTAATATGATGGTGTTTTGTTACCTTTGGCAGAAAATATCAGTCTTCCTGAAAAGTCAAAGCGACAGAGGCAAACACAAGGGGGAAAACATAAAGCAACAGGAGGAGAAGGTGGCTTTAAATACAAATGCTATTTAGAGAGAAATACAATTTAAAAAGCAGCTGATGCAAAAGAAAGATAAAAGTTGTGGAGTGCGGGATGTGCAACAACTTCAAAGTGTATTAAAATGTCACATTGATCTTCTCCTGTTCTCCAAAGTACTACGTTTCAAAAGATAAATCTGATCCACAGTTTATCCACACATGATTTATTTGTGAAAGGAGAAAATAGAGGGTTTTTTTTCCCTTACAAATGAAACCGCACACTGGAAATATTTATCCCTTACTTTTCTTAAATAAAGATGACTTCCATGCTTTTGGGGATGTGACATGTCTGAATATTACTTTCTTAATAAATTATTTCAGGAGCTCCTTGGTTGAGAGGTATGTGAGAAAAGCTATGGTATATTTTTTTTGCAGGTGATAACTAGGTATGTATAATCTGACTAATAAAAACTAAAAGGTATAAATTGGAAACTGAACAGTGAGGGCTTATTTTTTTACTGACAAGTATTCAAATAAAATGTAAAGGAAAAATAGTCATTTATTTCAATCTTAGTATATAAGAATATCAATCCGAATAATTTCTCCCCCAATTCAAGATATTATAAAGACACAACAGCTTCTCTTAAATGGCACTGGCTTCTATAGCATATGATGAAATATCAAGAATTTTTTGTTCTACCTATTACCTAAGTACATAAAAGCATCAGAGATACCCTGTAGTTAAATTATTCATCATCTCTATTCCATTACACATTCAGTAAACTGCACCTACCTTGATGGTGATGTTACAGCAGTCAGAAGTTTTGAGAAAAGATACTTTATCCAGACAGTGTGGGGAAGAGTCCTGTACTGGGTATAATTCATGCAAGGTGCAGCAAGGCATCAGAGAACAAGAATTGCTTTGCAAGCATAGGACACTGTAGAGAAAAGGGAACCAAGAAGAATTGGTTAGTCTGTGGGGAAGATTACTGTCAGTGTTAATCACTGAAGCCTGTGTCAAGCTGTGCCTCTACCTGCCTGAGTCCCTGAGTTAACTATGGATCTATATCGGTTGCTGTTCTCTTTGCTGTGGCAAACCTGATAGAGGTAGAAGGAAAAGATCACTTTGGCTTATGGTTGCAGGGAATACAGTCTGCCTTTTCAGTGGTGCATGAGGTTTGGGCTCTGGTATGGACTGCAGGAGCTTGTGGGTTTATTCACGCTGTTGCTGCCCATGAAGGACAGATAAGACTAAATGCAGAGTTGGGTTATACGCTCAAAGCCTGTCGCTAGCAGCCTTCATCTACCATCTGAGTATTACTTCCTCAAAGTCCTGCGGCATGCGCAAACAGCACTCTCTGCAGCAGATGATATGTTTAGGAACATGTGCCTGTTGTGGATGTTTCACCCAAATTACAACAGAACACTTATCATAGACATGTACTGTGGTCCACAATTAAAACATTTTGATATTAAATCTGTAAGGTCTGGGCATTGTTACTGCAGGATAATCTAACATATACTGGCAGGTACACATTCTTATCTGTATAAGCGCTAGAGAGTGAGAGGGTGGAAGTAAACTTAGCAGGTCACTAAGCACCTCCATGTTAAACACTTTACATACCCTGCAATGCTCTTCTTTCTGAGAAATGGCACTATGTTTATTTTGTACATAGTTATGTTCACAGTTTCTCCTCTATGCCTAACAACCACTATGCTTAATGAATGAATAAAATGGATAATTCTAAAAAGTAATTTCACAGTTTTGAACAGGAGATAAAACCATAAACTGCTTCTGTCTTAAGGGCAGCCAAAACACGGGCAGAAGTGAAGAAAGCAACTGTGTAGAACATGAAAATACACACGCGGAAGTACACAGTGGCAGCAGATATAAAAGCTGGCATTTAGGTAATGTTCATACTGAAAACTATTCAACTCCTAAAATGAAAGCTGCAAGTGACCCGGCTTTCTGAAAATTCGAGCAATCTAGGAAAATTAGTAACAATCTATACAAAGAGAGTATTTCACCAAAACTAAAAAAATACATGTTATGTATAGAAGCAAAAAGATAAGAAAAGGGGGAAATTCTTTAAAACTAGTATCTAGGAGAGTGCAATTCTCATGAAATTATTCAGGTTTCAGAACGAATGTTGTCTGTAGTTACCGTACACTCTCAAGAAGTGGCATCTCAGGCACAGGACATGGTTAATGGAAGGGACTTCAGGACCTCGTTGTTTTGGCTCACATCAGCACTCTTCGACTCATTGTGGAAGAGTAATAGCTCAAGCTGGGAAAGCCACTCAGTCTCTCCAGTTACTTAACTTCATTTCACTTAATTAAGAATTGGAAAGTAAGTACTTTTTTTGACAAAAAGAAGAAATATAAAATGGACATAACAAAGCATATACAACAATTGGTGCTGGCATAACTGGATATTAACTTGTAGAAGAATGAAAATAGATCCATATCTATCGCCATGCACAAAACTCAAGTGCAAATGAATCTGTAAAGTCAACCACACTAAACCTCATAGAAGAGAAAGTGGGAAGTACTCTTGAATGCATTATACAGGAGACTGTTTCCTAAACATAGCCCCAGTAGCACAGATACTGAAAGCAACAATTATTAAATGGGACCTCTTGAAACTGAAAAACTTCTGTAAAGCAAAGGACATGGTCAATAAGACAAAATGGCAGTCTACGGAATGGGAAAAGATCTTCACAAACCCCACATCAGATAGAAGGTTGATTTCCAAAATATATGAAGAACTCAAGAAATTGATCATCAAAAGAAAAAATAATCCAATAAAAATGAGGTACAGACCTAAACAGAAAACTCTCAACAGATGAATCTAAAATGACTGAAAGACACCGAAGTAGCATCCTTAGTTATCAGAGAAATGCAAATAAAAAGAACTCTGAGATCCCATCTTACACTTGTAAGAATGGCCAAGATCAAAAACACTGATGACAATTTATGCTGGAGAGGATGTGGGATAAATGGAACACTCCTTCATTGCTGGTGGGAGTGCAAAGTGGTATAACCACTTCGGAAATCAGAGTGGTCTCCCAGTCTTCCTTGCAGATGTAAAATGAATAGTGTGTTTAGAGGTTGACAAGGTACTAAGATATATAAAACAACCATAAAATCCTTTTGTTAGTTTTTGAGTGCTCTGAAACTTAAACAAAACTCTTTAGACACATGAAGAAAACTAAAAACATAAGAATGTATCTTTCTAGTGAGGAACTCAAATCTGTCTGTCCTAATTTTCTATTCTAATGATTTCCTGAGGACACTTTATTTTCTGTGAACCAGCTCTTCTGTGAAGCAATGAAAACAATCTATTTTAGTCCAGACTAAGTGATGGGGGGACTCTTAAGTCAGCTGAGTCCTGAAGCTGCCATATCTTGATCTCAGGCATATCTGCATTTTGATTAAAAAAAAGAGAGGGAGAAAGGAATGTCTGACATCTGTGAGCATGGGAGTAGGTCTATCAGACACATTCTCTCTTCACTAACCATGTGTTTGGAACAAATATAGATTTAATTACTTAGAGATCATACTTCAGATTAAATCTTATCAAAAAAGCAAACTTTTTAAACTTTCATTTCTTAATGTGCTCACACTTTACAGTGCTCTGATTGTCATCCCTAGTATTCTGGTTAGATCTTGGGGCACTGGGTGTAAAAAATACAGAGTTGTGAAGACCAATCCCAAATAGACACATCTAAAATATAACTCCTGTTTGTATGACTCAAGGATCATGCAAAAGCAGAGACAAAAAGATTGTTTAGGTCAAGAGGAAATGGAAATTTCCTGTGATATTGTGTCGCATAGAGATGCCAAAAGCATGGCCGGGTGGTGATGGCACACATCTTTAATCCCAGCACTCGGGAGGCAGAGGCAGGTGGATCTCTGTATGCTTTAGGCCAGCCTGTTCTACAAGAGCTAGTTCCAGGACAGGCACCAAAGCTACACAGATAAACCCTGTCCCAGTAAAGCAAAAAAAAAAAAAAAAAAAGGAAGTTTCACCCAAGTTCACCCAAGAAGTGTGGTTGTGGTTGCCAAAGCATTATCTGAACAAGGACAATAAATATGTAAAAGTGTACTAGAGATGGACCACAAAAATTCAAATCTACACAAAGATTTCAAAGTAACTAAACAATGTTGAGAATGGGAACAAATAGTTCTCCCTATAAACAAACACACACCAATTGGTTACAATTCATTTTTAAAGCTAATTGAAAAGCAACACTAATTACTCATAATGAGAAGTGGTAGAGAGCTAAGCTAAGCTACACATATGGAGACTATCATTTTTAGGCAGTTTGTCATAATCACAGCAAGAAAACACTATATCCTTTCTCTATTAAAACTTCAGTGGCATATTTGTCTATGCTTTAGACATACTACGCTATTCTTGCATTTTTTGAAGTACACATACACATGTGTCAATATGAGCATTCATTTTATTTCTGTTGGATTTGGGGCATGGTAGGTAAAAGATTGGTGATAGTATTTAAGCCAACTTCCTGAAAATAAATACTTCTTTGATTCACTACTAAAATGGCCAGAATAAAGTATATCTTTCCCATTTTCAACATCCTTTGCAATGTTCAGTTATGGTCATTCACTTGCCAATGAAGATTTTTAAATGTAAATTTTAGTAATGATCTGCTTAAACTCTTATTTTGTTCTTTCTTTAATTCTCTCCTTCTATTATGCACAATGCTGATAATCAAAGTAAATGAAGCAATATGAGGGAAAGAGCTGATATATGACCAACTACCAGAGCTAGCTCCTGAATTGAAAATGCCTCAGCATGAAATATTAACTAAGAATCATGTAAGAGAAAACACAGAAGCGCAATGACCAAAGCAGGCACAATAGCATTCTTATCCTCACCCTAGTTTAAGACTCTGCACTTAGACCAAATTGTCTCATTGGTCATTCTTCCAAAGTACAGTGCTTAGCTTCATCTCAAATGCCTCATATCTGAGAAAATATACTGCTAAAGGAAGGAAATAATATTTGCATTCCTGTAAACGTGGTGGCGATTATTAGAAAATCATTATGCAGTTTGGAATCGCGAAAAGAAATGCTTTATCAGAACAGGAGAGAAATTGAATGTGTGTTCATGTGGAAATAGTGGAATGAAGATGCTTTAAATTCCTTGAGTCCCCTTTAAGGACTCAAGAAAAAGATCACTGTAGAGAAAAGCATGACAGTTATATGATGGCCCGTGGCCCATGGCAAACCTAGGCACAATAGAAACAGCCACAAAACTGAGAAAATTCCAAAGTGCACAAATCAGATATCTAACCATGCCTGCTCTGCCTAGCTTAAATAGCTAGAGAGCTAATGATAACATGTGAATGTGCTTACTTTTCTGTTGCTGTAGCAAATATCTGAGATAAATGAGTTTAAAAAGCAAAAAATTCATCTGATTCACAGTCTGACTGTGTTCATTTGGATTCATTGTTTGGCTTATGGCAAAAACAGCATAATGGTGGGAAAACATAATGGACTGTCTTATCTGTCCTAATCAGAAATGAATCAAAATGCATTATATTGTTAGGATTAAATATCCTGAAAAAAGCAACGTAAGGTAATAAAAGACTTGTTGTCATTCATAGAATAAATTACAGTCTATCATAATTATGAAGACATAGCACCAGAAGCTTGATACATCTAGCCATATCATATTCATAAACAGAGTGCAAGAGTCCATGCTGTTGCTTAGCTTCTCCTAGTCATTTGGTACAGTTTAGGATTCCCTACTCAGGAATTTATCCTGACAGCTTTAATGAATGACTTGTTCAAGCCAGTCCACATAATCAAAATTATCTTTCAAACATTCTCAAAGACTAGTTGATATTTATTTTTTTATTGAGTTATATATTTTTCTCAACTCCCCTCCCTTCGTCTTCCCATCCCTTTAACCCTCTCCCATGATCCCCATGCTTCCAATTTACTCAGGAGATCTTATCTTTTTCTTCTTCCCATGTAGATTGGATCCATGGATGTCTCTCTTAGGATCCTCATTGTTGTCTAGGTTCTCTGGAATTGTGAATTGTAGGCTGGTTTTCCTTTGCTTCATGTCTAAAAGCCACGTGTGAGTGAGTATATATTATATTTGTCTTTCTGGGTCTGGGATCCTCACTCACTATGATATTTTCTAGATCCATTCATTTGCCCACATATTTCAAGATGTCATTATTTTTTTCTGCTGTGTATAGTACTCCATTGTGTAAATATACCACATTTTCCTTATTAATTCTTTGGTTGAGGGACATTTAGGTTGTTTCCAGGATGTAGCTATGACAAATAATGCTGCTATGAACATAGTTGAGCAGATGTCCTCGTGGTACGATTGATCATCCTTTGGGTATATAACCAAAAATGGTATTGCTGGGTCTTGAGTTAGGTTGATTCCTAATTTTCTGAGAAATCATTATACTGATATCCAAAGTAGATTTACCAGTTTACACTCCCATCAGCAATGGAAGAGTATACCTTTTACCCCACATCCTCTCCAACATAAGTTGTCATCCATGTTCTTGATTTTGGCCATTCTTGCAGGTGTAAGATGGAGACTGATTGTTATTTAAAGAGACTCTCAGAAGTATTCCTGAAAGCCTGTGCCAAAGTTCACATATAACATTAACCACCAAACAGAAAAGGATTGTATATATACAGGGATTAAAGGGTTTTAAGGAGAGTTTTCAGTCTTTCTTAGAATAACTCCTTATTCTCTTTAGGTATATAACAATTTTGGTAATAAACAATAAAAGATAATGGTTTTGAAATTCTGAAGACACTAGAGAAGTTGATGGGAGGAGAGAAAAGAAAATGTAAGCCTTAAAAAATAAAATAATCATATTTTTGTTTCACATACTTTTGAAGGCTGCCCAAGATAGGGATAGATCTTCTGATATAATCAAGTGCAAAAGATTTAGACTTGTCCAGTAATTTGTAAGTAGACAAAAAATTACAGTATGAACACTGCTCTTATATACTTCATTCTTAGTTGGCATATATTAATATAAAGTGAAATGCTTTCATTTTATAATTTTAATAAATGGATACATGACAATTTCATCTTTACTACCCTGATGATTCCTTCTTATTTATTCCTTCATCTTATCCAATTTTTCACTTTATTTTTAACCTTAATTTATTTCTGCTTCCCTATAGTGTTTTTTTTATAATTTTTGATTCATAATCCACACATAAAACAAACAAAAAAGCTTTATGAATCATATCCTAAATTTGGCTAATTTTGCCAAACAAGATAATCTCCAGTTCCATCTACTTTGTTAAATGTCACGATTATGAAACTTTATATATAGCTGATTAACACCTAGTATATAATCTTTAATGTAACCTGTGGAGTCCATATAATGTTACTTACATGTGGATTTTCAGGACTGACTATTTGTCACTGGACAAACAATTTTGGTTTTTAGTTTTAAAGTGATTAACTTCTCAAAAATTGTGTGAAAAGATTTTCCAATGATTTAAAGTTGTTTTAAAAATATGTATAATTCATTTCATAGCTTTTCTCCTTGGGAAAATGAATCTTATAAACCCACTCAGCCATAATGAACAGCAACACTGAGTATACTTGTCCCTAAGTGAGGCACAATGTACTCACACTTGTATTCAGCACAAGTAGCAATTTTTGAGTATTGTAAGTCATAACTTTTGAATTAACTTATAAACCTGTCCTGTTCGATAAAACATCACAAAGCTTAATATTTAAAAAACAGAAATAAAGCATTCTATTCTGATTATTATGGACTTCATGTTCATAGTATCCTGTTTGCATGTCAATCTTAAAACCTTCATTAAAGTGAATTATTAGAGGAATACTGAAGACATTTATGACTGAAACAGATATGGTATAAAGAGATACTTTAGTCTTTCTCACTAGCTATCAGAACACTGAGACATTGTTACCCAAGAACTTGGGATTTTTCTAAGAATCACCTTCTAGAAGATGGTAAATGAGAAGTTGTTGCAGCCTTAAATGGAAATTGTGCCTCAAGAAGAGATTTCACACATTTCTGATAGTTGGTCAGATCGTCTTTCATGGAAGTCTGAAGCTGTGGATAAGAAAGTAATTTCTCAGAGACATTGGGAACCACAGCTTAACCAATGTACCTCTTACCACAATTTGGACCTAAATTTCAGGTGGACTGGAGATGTCACTATACCTCTTTGTTTGTCCCTCCTCCAGATGTGGCCACATTCAACACTTTTCCTTTCTCAGCAGGTAATTTTTTTGTCTGTCTAATTGGACTATTGAGGGCTGAAGATCCAGTCTAGTTTGCTAACATTGTCAATGTCAGGGCCCTCACTCTAACCATTCTCGAAACATGTAGTCTAACCATGAATAAAATCTTTAACAGAATGCATTTCTAATCCTAATTGAATCTCTGGTTGAAGGGTGAGTTTGGAGTTCTATGCAGAGTGTACAAGAGTTCCACCCCTATGCTGTGCCCAATCTCTTACATAAAATACACTTTAATCTTTATTTTAAAATTTTAACATCCTTATTTTCATACTGACTGAAAAACTTGAGAACAAATATTTTTACACTATTTGAGAACACATGAGTATTTCTAATGAAAATATGATATAGGATGCCAGAAATTCAATCCAAAAAATGTAAAATAAAGACGATAAGCTCATAAATTTGAATGCATTTATTCACATACATCCATATTGATGTATACTTAAACAAGTATCTTTTCAGTCCTTTTCTGGTAGCAGTGGAGAAAAGGGAAAAAGCTTAACACTTTCATTAACTCATGTTGAATAAAATAATGCTACATTAATTGATTGCTAGAGTCTGCTCTGCCTTTGTTTGTCAGTCATCTCTCTAAAACCAGGTTTTGATACAGACAAATGACTGGAGGGACCAGAAAAGTAAATACGATCTTCATAGACTAATACTTTAAAAAGTAATTGTCTGTCTTCTTCACTATTATTTCCTTACAGAAGTTTTCCATGCAGGGTTTTCCTTCACTCATCTGATATGCAATAAGTTACCAATAATGCTCAAACAATTGAAAGTAAAGAACAAAATAATATTTATTTGATTAAAGAAGTAGCTTAGGAAAGGTAGCTTTTCCATCTTCTTTCATTACAGCGTTGTATCTTCTTTGTAAAATCAAGATGCTAGGTCCAGAAATCTTACCAGTTTGTCAAAATCTCTTGTTTAAATAGATGTGAATCTGATTCTAATCTGCTTTAGTTATTTACTAGTTTATCTTCGTGTCAATACTGCATTTATTTGGTCATTGCGGATTTCAAGTTTTGTACTTACATATCATTGCTGTGTGAAGCTGTCCAGTGTGTTGTGTATCCTGTCAATGTGCACAAATTTGGGGAGGGTGGGCTATTTCTCAGATATTCAGATTTTTACTGAAAAAATATTTTTCTTGTCTTTATTTAAGTTAACTTAAAATAAATAATAATATACTAACAGTAAGAATATTTGGGTATCTATATCTCGCTATATTTAAATCTCAGATGCATAATGAGTAATCCACACGAAGAATCTGAAAACAGAGGAGCTGAGCACACATTTACAGCCAAGCTGACAATCAGATCTAGGCAGGTTAGAGTCAGCCTGTGCCTTCATTTATCTTATTTACCCTGTCCATCACAAACTAACACAAGGAAACAGTTTGTTCCTTTGATTCAGCCTTTTTATAAAGGTATTTTAAAATAATTTTATCCAAAGACCTTAAAATTTTAAATTCCATTTTCCAAAACGGCAAAACAATTGAATACACTGGAACTACCCTAAGCTTTGACAGATAATAACCACACAAATATAAGCATCCTGAAACATTTGGATGATCGGTTTTACAGTTAAAGAAATAGTTGCATTCTAGTCACAGAATGTGGTCAGACAGGTATTTTGCTAATACTAATCAGAAAAAATCTACAAGCATTTAACATATCTTCACTGAGGTCAATCATGAAATTCCAAACTCCTGCCTTCAAATAAATAATCTATGAGCACAGAAAATTTGTCAGCCAAAACACAGGATGGTCTGTTTTCTGTTGACTCTTACAAAAATCATCCTAAAATAAATATTTTAAAAACACCATTTACAAAACCTGTTAAGTTTCTTCTAAAAGGAAATGGGAAAATACATACTTGGAGGTATGTATGAGAGTTTAAATGAATCATTTGGGAAAACTTCCAACACAGCAACTTCTTAAGAGTGTTTTACTGACACAATAGCAATGATGAGCTTAATTCCTCTGGGTGGATAAAAATCGCATAAGGATGGTATTGTAATTTCAGATGAATGAAAGTGTTATGAAGTGGTGCAAATTGGTTCATGCACACATATCCATAGCCCATGGGAGAAGAGATGAGCCTGAAGCAACATCCTTTCTGAGATTATAATACACAGTTTATGAGCTTATTTTTCACAGTACAGGGAAAATACACCTACCAGAAAGATCTTTCGTTAACCTTCTGTTGCAACCTTGCCTCACACCAGCAAGCAGTGAGATGCAGTCACTCACACAGAGATCTTATCCCTGAATAGAAATTGAACATTCTCAAAGGGTGAGAATATGGCTATTTTCACGTTTAAAATAGAATAGCAAGGCTGAGGTTGAAAATATAGCTTTATATGACATAAATTTGACACTTTGGACCACCTCTGTCTCTTTCAAACTCTTTTCCATCTTGGAGATATCATATTAGTATTTCTACAGGCTTAATTATTCTTCCTGCTTTTCTGGAGATTTTTCTTTCCTCCCTGTTTAAAGAATATTCACTTCGATAGCTTAAACTGACAGGAGAACATTTCGTTTATAAGGTCATTGACTCAAGTTTAAAGATCAAAATCTGTTTCAAACTGCTCATACCTCTCTACTCAACGATAAGTAAAACTAACCACAACTTTGTCTTTTCCTCTGATAAAAATTTAAACCTTTAGTGATATGTTCGAATTTTATGTCAATTGCCTTAGCTTACATATCCCATTAGGGCAATTCCACCCTGGTGGTTGACAGGTTGGTCACTACTTTCATGGCTCCTCCTCTCTTTGTGTCACCTCTTTTGTAGGTCTGATCCACATTATCCTATTGCAATGGAGTGATTCGTGGTACCCTTCCTTCAGTGAAGCTGCTCACCCAGTACCTCATACTAAGGTCATTCCTTGACCTCTTTTCTGTAGAATATTTTGCTTTATCTAAAAATGAAGTTTGAAGATAACATCAAAATCTTTCACTGTGATATCTAATATAGTCCATGGTCTTATATTTAGAATTCTTAAGCTAATCTCTTTTTCTATGCATATGGATGTATGTACACATTATACCTCCCTCATAATCCATCCATTTCTAAAGCCCATCTAGTCTTTGAAAGACAATGTGATTTACAGCACATATCAATTATCATTCACTGTCGTGTTGAATTAATCCATACAATATTGTCTACAACAGAATTCAATAGATAGATTCATTGGCCAATTTCTCATTTCTTCCTTGTCTACATTTTCTGCATTAAAATGTTTTTAGGGGTATTATGCTTGATGTTGTTCTATAGTTGGTATATTTAAGCCTGAATATAAACATATTCTCACAATATGATGCCTAATTTTTGAGTTCTTTATATATTTTAATTATTAGCTTTCTATTGGGTGTTTAGTTAGTGAAGTTATTTTCTCATTTTCCAGTTTGCTGCTTGTCAGAACAATGGTGTCCTTTGCTAGGCAGAAGCTTTTCAGTTTCATGAAGTCCCAATTATTAATTATTTTTCTTAGTACCCATACTACCAGTGTTCTAGTAAGAAGTACTTTGTTCTTAATTCAACAATATGTCTTACTTTAAATTTATACTCACATATTAAGTATTGTTTCTTTAGTAAAATTCTATCAAACAGAATGCTGCAAGCTATATCCTTCAGGTATATTTTCAACTGGAAACAGTCTCCTACTATGGACATACTGTGTCAGCATATGTTTTCCTTAAAATAGATATTGTCCCCAAGGAGATTTTAATTCTTTATATTCAGGTTCACACTTGATGTGAGATTCCCCTCTGTATACTGTGAATATGTTTTATTACCATTGGTTAATAAAGAAGATGTTTTGGTCTATAGCAGGGCAGAATAAATGTAGTCAGAAAAACTAAACTGAATTCAGGGAGAAAGAAGGCAGAATCAGGCAGATGCCATGTAGTTGCCGAGTGAGAAAGAAACCAGACCTTACTAGTAGGCCAAAGCCTCATGATGATACAGATTATTAGTATAGAATATAATGTCCAGTGTGACAATTCATGGTTACAAGTGAGTTTTAAATGTATATGCAAAACACAACTGTCTGAAAAAAAATGTGGGAAATGAGTCATGCAAAGTGGAAGTTATTTCTTTTTCATAATTAATGGACCAACTTACTTCAAAAATAACTTACTTCAAAACAAAAAATGATAATGGAGTATCTCTAACAATTTTGGTACTGTCCTTTCTATCTCTTGTGCAAAAATTTTCTTCATTTTTAGTCTCTGCTTCAAAAAAACTTGCACTTTACATGATTCAGGTGATATACAGTGGCTCTGTAATTTTAGAGTCATAGTTACAATATCTGAGACATTTTCATTTAGCTACAATTGATTTTTAAAACACAATCTTTTGTTCAGTGGCTAGGAAAGCATTTGAAGTCTTAAATTCCTATATGTAAAGAGAATATATGTATATATATTAATATAGTATATGTTATATTAATTAGTATAGTGATATATATACACCTTAGACAAAAATGTGAATAAACAAGTTAAAGATTGTGTGATTTTTTAAAATATTTTAATAGTTTATAGTTATATTTTAACTTAAAATATGGGTGATTTATTAAACACAAATTTTCTTTTATTTTCTTCTCCTCCCTCTAATTAATACCTATCTACTGATCATCATGCAAATATCAGTTGGAATAGAGATTGATATAAACTGTAGATTTACTCTCATTCTTATGTTTAAAGAAAACATATGAGTATGGTGAAAACTGCTGTAAGAAAACTATTTGCCTTGTGGGACAGAATATGCTCATCCAATCCAAGGGTGAGTGAAAATATAGTCATATTCTCCCAGAATTAAGCCACACGCCCTTCCCATACTAGAGAGGAATCTATATCAAAACAAAGTGCAGAAATATCTTTAGTATCCCCCACTCCTCACAACACACACTGCAAGAAATACCAATGTTCATGTTCACACCCTCTAGTTGTTCTTCTAGAATCTATATCAGATCTCCCTATTCTCAAACAATAAAATCTAGCAAATGTGATGAGCTGTGATACTCAAGATTACATTTATTTCTGTTCATAAATGCATATGTAATTAAACATGAATGTAGATATGCCCACATGTATATGCAAACTTGTATCTGTGTCTATGTCTATTTGGATATACACATCTACATATATGAACATATGTATAAACATGTATTTTAACAAAAGCTGAGTTTGAAGAAATTATTGGTTATAGTGTGAGAGCTGATAGAGAGGACCATTTCAAAGTCACACAGGCAAGATCTAGAAACTCAAAAATTCATCAAGAAAACACAGACTTCAGTTTAATATTTGTGATTAACAACTTGAGAGATTGGAAGTTGTCTCTTATGAATGCATTTTCACTAAAGAAAACCTTGACCCATGCAAGTTTGGGCAGTAAACGTGATGCTTTAATCTGCTGAATGGTAGTTTTTAATACCACAATAGAAAAAACTAATATAGATATCAGCTTTTTAAACAAAGGCCATGAATAATCTCTTTCTTCTTAATTTAGACTGCTGGCATTTCCTATAATTAACTTGTTTTCTACTCTGCCCCTTTGTGTTCAGTTTGACTTCTTAATCTAGTTCCCTGATGATCTGCTCAGAAGGCTGCACCAACTCCTTCCTAGCTCTGGGAATATTTACACAGTAATTAAGTTTGATGTGTGTTTGTTGTGATGCTTTGGTAGTCCAATTCAGCTTCAGTCCTCTTAGTTGTTATCTGAAAATCCACATAACAAAATAGAGGGCTGATAGATGGTTCAGAGGATAAAGACTACTTAGATTGCTGGATAAAACTGGTATGGAAATAGAGTGAACCTCAAGACCTGAGTTCAATACTGGGAACACATGTGTGTGTGTGTAAATGTAACAAAAATAAAGGTAGCTAGCATACACAAGCACTACATGAAACAGTTTACAATTGTGTTATAAGAAAATTTTGAAACGATACATTTGAAATTATAAGAATTACATTGTCAAGTGCTTGCAATCAATTCTGTGATTATTTAACAAGAAAATCTCAACCATGTTAAATGTTTCTGCAAGCAGTTGCAATATCTCAGAATATCTAAGGTCCCTTTGCCCAATATTTTTACTTTGAAATACCACTGTCATTAAAATAATAATTGTATTCAGATTTCTTCCTCATCTTTAGCTTCCATTCATTAATCTAATATTCTGAATAACAGAACTTGGCATGTCCTCATTTTATCCTATTTATTTGGCAGGCCTACTATATCCTCTTGAGAGAGACATGTTTCCACACTCAGCTAAGCTTCTCTTTCTGGCATTTGTCCCAGTCTCTAGGGTATTACAACCTCTTAAGGGTTGTTCTTGCACTGACTGCCTCCTCCTTGAATATGTCAACTAAACTCAATCATTGTGACGTGCTTTCTTCCAGACTCCTTGAGGAGCAGTATGGGAGAGCCTGTGCTTTTTGATTTCTGAACACAGTCCAAAGAATGTACTTGGTTATATATAAGACATAAGCTGTTCTGTTTTGATTTTTGATTTCTCTTTTTTCATGTTTTGATCTCATAATTGATTGAAAGTTTTTCAGATTCTAACCTTCAGAAAATGAAGGACTGAAGAGCAGTTGATAGTCATCTAGTTCCCAAAATCAAGCCAGTACATTTCCTGTCTCCATGTTCTTGTTTTGCTATGTTGACTATACAGAACTCGGCACAAAGTCCATTCTCATGGAGGTTCAGTGCTCTTATATATAAAGCGTACAACATTACACCCTTTACAGGGTAGGGGAAATCAATTGTAAGGAATATATTTTTAACCCTTATTAAAGTATCTAATATATATTTTGTGCTTGGCAAATATGTGTTATTACTAGCAATGTAACTATTGATTTGAATGCATTTCTATTACCAATGAATCATAATGAGAAGTAATCTGGCCCTACAGGGACACTGGGGTATTGGAGATTATATATATATATAATATATATATATAAAATATAAAACTGCTATGGTTGAGAAACCCAATCAGTTGTGTTGATAACAACCTATCTTTACCAGCACTGATAATATTTTCATTAGAAAAACCACAAGATCAAAAAATTTAATTTTTCCATGCTTTGTAGTAAAGCTTATTTCTTTATGCTAATTAATCCAGAGGATAATACATTTTAATATTATGTAAAATGTTAAGTATAGAATATATAGCTAAATATACAGTTACTTATGTCTTGATACCCAATTTTTTTCTCAAAATGTATTACTAACTACATATGATAAATCATGATATTTCAGGTTTGTATTAGAACACAGGGAATCAGATTAAGCATTACCCACTAGTGGTGAGTTAGGGAGGCATTCAAGTATATTTAGTGAGTCATGGGTAACAACTTCATAAGCTTATTAGTAGATTTACAGTCAAATTTTTCTAACAATGCCAATTGGAATGGGAGCAAAGATCAGTAGTTATGTTTAAATAGCAAAATTAATAATAGTTAGTAAGTGTTTTATAGTAATTTGTGGCACTTAATTTTATGAACACAGATTCAAAAAGAGAATATATTAGTAATCATATTGAAATAAGAAAACAGGCAATGTGCCTCAAATTTAAGTGACCAATTTTACCCACTACTCTTATTTTACTATTTCAGATATTTTTCAGATTAATAAATAATAATTGGCAGAAGTGGTCATATTTAACTATACTATAGAAAATAAAAAATATCCTGTGGTAATATGACAGGCAGTAAAAAGATTGTCTAAAGAATGATACAAGGAGCCAGGTATGTGCTGCTTACCTAAAATCGCAGCTCTCAAGATAGTCTGAGTCATGCCTGGATGACATAAGGAAACTGAGGTCAGCATAGGCTACCAGGTGAGATCCTGCCTCACAATTGCAAAATAATGAAGGTATTAATATCAAATAAACACAAATTATAATATTTACCAAAGCTGCACTGGCCTTCTGTTATTACAAATAATTTTAATTCCTAGAATCTATTGTTGAATATTGTTGAAGCAGAATAAACTTCAAATAGTAAAAAATGCAATTATGTTGAAACGTATTGTAAATAGGATAGCAAAAACATATCCAATACACAGTTGTATAAAACTAGACAAAAGGAATATTATATACACAGAAAGAGTAGCAACTGCCAGTTTAATTAAAGTAATCCCAAAGAGAGTGGGAAATTTGTGAAAGTAGAGATAAAACAATGGCTCTATCAGTCCTGTCTTATACCTAAGAAAATATTATTTGGAGGTGAGGCAGAATGCACAAAGTTCCAGAAAAGACAAAGTAAAAGAATTTATCATCATCTGGTAAAAAAAAAATGAAGAAAATAATAACCTGAATTAGTCTGTCAGAAAAATGCACACTACAACTAATCTCACATATTCTCAACAGAATCCTAAGTTTTACAAATACATGACCAAACTCAAAATTCCTTTTATATTTTTGTTTATGAGAACCCATATTTTAAACTGAAAGCAAAATCAGGCTTATGACACATGTACGGTTGGGAAAGAAATCTAAACTAAACTAAAGCATAAAAGATGACAGGATATGATTTTTTTTCAAAAGCTTGATTGCATTACACAGTCAAATGTCACAAAAGGATGTTTCAGTCAGTTATGAAAAATATATATCCATTTTCTTCAAATATCCCTTAATACCCTAATCAATTTTCATTTGTTAAAGGTTACTCTATAACATACACACAACGATAAAATCACTTAATAATAATTCATTTTTCAGAACATATGCCATCATTATGTGATATATGAACCCTAAATTTTACAGTATGTCAAGGTAGACTACCAATGGGGAAAGAAAAATAGACACACACACACATACTCATACACATATACATACATATACATGCATATAAATACATATAAATATTCTAGCAGTTAAATATAAATCAAATGGCCAGGTTATTGTTATGAATCTCAACATGTTTATGCTTAAATTAAATATAAATAGTCTAAATATGTAAGTATAAAACAGAAATTATAAGACTGTGTATAAGAAGCACATTTTGCTTACGTGTATATAAAGAGAATATATAAGATAATGGATAAAAGAAACGCTGAAGAAATTGAACAAAAGAATTTTTGCTCAGTATTTTGACAAATCACATAAAATGAATTATTCCAAACACATAAATTATCTAAAACACACTGTTAAAATCTTTTCAAAGCCAGGTGGTGGTGGTGCATGCTTTTAATCCCAACACTCAGGAGGCAGAGGCAGGCTGATCTCTGTAACTTCGAGGCCAGCCTTGTCCACAAGAGCTAGTTCCAGGACAGGCTCTGAAACTACAGAGAAACCCTGTCTCAAAAAACCAAAATAATAATTAAGAATAATAGTAATGAAATCTTTTTAATAAATTCTATAAATATGTCTAGGTATAATGTAACTTGAAAATCTAAAATTTTAATTGTAATTAAAATTACCGAAATAATAGCAATCATTAAGAAAATAAGTAACTTAAGAATTTCTAAATAAATAAACAGCATCAGGCAAATATTTAAATAGTATTCATGATAAGACCTTTCAGTAAATCATAAATTTTAAAAAGTTAGGGAAACACCTCCAAAAGCCTTGAGGTTTTTATCTTTAACGGTGAGAAACATCTCTCTGTAGATTTGTATGGGCAACACGGGCTTCATATCACTATCACACTGGAGTTGGGCAGACTAGTACGCACCAGCACTTGGGAGATGGAAAAAAGGCAAGAATCTAGAGATGAAAGAACCTTGAATATGTCATGTGACTCAAAACAAAAGGAAAAATATGAGATTCCGCTAGAGGTCCTAGTCTGTTCATTCAGGACAAAAGAAGACCCAAATATTTGTGTAAAGGAATGAATAAAGTGATCTTTCTAAGAAGCTCCATTCATGCATTTCTAAGAATCAATTTTCTCATTTGATTCTTATACAGAAGGATGATCCACAGTTGTTAATTATGTATATATCATAAATGAAAAATTAATGTGTTAACAGGAAATAACAGCCCATGACATCAAAATATTAAGAATGCAGATACATTAAACAATCTATGTACAAAAACCTGAATTTATTTCTAAAGTAATTAAATATATCACTCTTCTTCTGGCTCTTTTGTGGATGAACAGAAAGACTCAATATTCTTGAGGGATCAATTCACTTTATAGAGTAAATTAAAGTAAATTTCAACCCAATTTACAACAGAAATTTTAAAATAGGAATGACAAGCCTATTCTCAAATTTACATGGAAGCATGAATGGATGATAAAAGTGAAGAGGTTTAAACAAAAACACAGCAAAGCTAAGGGCTCCTTTTTTTCTGAATTGAGATGTGGTAATAGTAGAAAGAGTAAGAGGCAAGACTCTTTTGTCATAAAGATGGAAAGGCAATCAGCTGAAGAGCATCTATAGTTAGGGAGTTAGCTAACTGACTCACTGAGATGACAATATAGTATAATTGAAAGGAATAGCATTTTGTTCATAAAATGTGCAACCTGGGAAGGACCAGTAAAGTTTTTTTTTCTTTAGATCTTATGATAGTGTTATATAACCAAGACCGATCACATGAAAGGAAACATATTCGATCTTTTTAAAGAACTCTAACAACCTTAAAAAAGAAAGGAAGAAAGGAAATGTCCGTGCCTGTCAACAGCTACTGGACATCAACACTTACTATCCTAAAGTGTTAAGAAAGGTGGCCGTCTGCATGCCTGGAAGAGAAAACTCCCTATGGAGAGAAGTGGCCTCAGCACATGAAGTCTGGTTAAAGATGGTGATTGTTGAGCAGACCAATTCTGACTGCTGAAAGACAATTATTCTTTCTGAGGGAAAAATGAGCTGGTTGGCTTTATGTTTAAAACTATAATATTTATTACTCACATGTGTTACCATGTGCTGCTTTCCCTGCAACAAAACACTTTTCGGCCTTCAGAAAGTCATGTTCTAATACTCTGCTTAAAAAGTATTTTTAATTCATTCTTTATGTCTTTGTGATACAGATAATCAGAAATAACTCATCTTAAATTTATTTTATACTAGGAGGTTCATATTTTTAAAAAACCAATGGATGGTTGGGAGGAAGAGGGTGGAGTCAGGGAGACACCATGGCTCTCTCTACTGCCTGAGAAAGGCATGCTGAAACTTTGCTGATAGGCCATGACCTCGCAGTGATATACAGATTAATAGAAATGGGTTAAATTAAGATATAAGAGTTAGCCAATAAGAAGCTGGAGATAGCGGGCTACCAAAGAGATACCAAAGTATTAATATAATTTAATTAATACAGTTTCTGTGTAGTTATTTTGGGGCTAAGCTAGCGAGGCGGCCAGGATGAACAAGTTGCCCCCTCCTTGCAACAATGGATATAGTTTTCGTCTTTGCCCATTCTTTTAGGGAAGTTTGAATACATAACAAGATAAAATAAAACTGTATATAACACTCTTTAACTTGGATATAATTTATTCTTGGGACCACTTAATGATAAGAAAGTTTACATTGTGGCAAGTTAGACGCCGGGGGAAGGCCTCAATATAAAAGGTCCTGCCAGAGAAACCCAGTCAGTTACAAACAATTCCCTGACAATCCTTGCTTTTCCTTCTTTTTCTACAACTCTGGAGCCTATCATGTCTTTATTTCAGTTCTTCCCTCCCACATATCTTCCTTGCTCCTTCTTTCTCTCCTCTTGTCAATCTTTCCTTCATTTTTTCCCTTACTCCCTCACTTTTCAATGCCTTTTCTCCCTTCTTTCTTTCATCTCTTTATCTCACCTTCTTTCCTTGTTTTTATTCTAAAAGAAGGAACCAAATTAAACAATTACTTTTCAGTAGTGCATTATGCCATTCTAGCCTTTTGAAATTTCCTATTATTTATAATTACAAATAAAAAGATCGTGAGTACTTATGAAAACATTGACTCTGAAACCAACATGCATTTTCTACAAATCATTCTGAGAAAATCTTTAGTCTGTTGGAGTGAAGTCATTCACTTAGCAGAGCTGTAGACACAGGAGGTTATGCTTGTAACTTTTCAGAAGCTAGATATACTTTCTAAAGCCAAGCATGATTATCTCCTTCAATTATTGCTTCTTAATTTACCAGAGGCATTTCACAGTCTTGAATAATCTGCAGCACTTCAGAGAACAGGATGTGCTGATTTCAAAAACATGGAAGTAAGCAAACCTGAGTCAACCAATCTGCCAATATCATCTCTCAAGCATTTAAAACCTGTGTCAACTTTAGAAATGACAAAACCTTGAACATAAGCAAATGTGAAAGCAGGCTATGCCGATTAAATTATTACCATGCTCTTTCAAGTTATGTCATATTCTCTCTGGTATCCTGAATTTTACAGGGAGCCAAGGGAGAGACATACGGAGACTATGTCTGGGTTAAAGTAGATCTGATTTGATGACCCATAATTAAGCTGAGTGATGAGTTGGTTGATCTACTAACTGAATGGTTGGAATACGAACTAACTTAAGTGGAAAGACATCTACATTTCTTGTAGTTTCAAGATGGATTCAGATCTTTTTGAAATGAGTCTTTCTCTTTGGCTCTCCTAATCCCTTCCTTCCTGCTCTCAATCCTCCCTCTTTCTCTCCTCCCTAATTTTCTTGCTTTCTCCACCCATGACTCTTTAATTCAGTATAATGCATCATATGCTTATTCTTTCTTTCCAACTTTTCATTTCAGAAGAATTGCAGACTAACAGTAAATTTGTAAAGCTAGGTAAGTTCCCATGTTTTTCACTTACCTTCATCGAGGTTGCCTTGTCACTTGTAACTGCACAGTCTATATTACAACTAAGATGTAACACAGAAATATAGTTTTCCTTTGCAGAGGAAATTGTCTAAATTGGCGGTTTTGGTGCTAATGCTCTTTCTGGATAAGGTATAATTCAGGAGCCACATTTAATTTTTTTTATGCTGCCTTGATTATCTGTACTCTTTATGTCTATCAGCCACTGAGCACTTTTGAAATACACTGATTAGTTATTTTATGAAATTTGTCATGATTTTTCTCTAGCATTTTTTTAAATTAACTAATTTCTTTTCTAAAAAACAACATTTTCTCATTTTACATACCAATCCCAGTTCCCACTCCCTTCCATCCTCCTGCTCCCTCCTCCTTTTTCCCACCCCAACACCCCATCCACTCCACAGAAAGGATAAGGCTTCCCATGAGGAGTCAACAAATTCTAGTATATCCCTTTGAGGCAGAACCAAGGTGTTCCCCACTATATATAACCTGAGCAAGGTATCACTCCAAAGATAATGGACTTTAAAAAGCCAGTTTAAGCAATGGGGATAAATCCTGGTCCCACTGCCAGTGTCCTCACAGACTTTCCCAATCATACAAATGTCACCCACATTCAGAGGGACTAGTTTAGTCCTACACTGGTTCTCTAGCTGTTGATCCGCTAGAGGGAGAGCTCGCCCATAGCTGGTGAAAGTGAAAACTTGTACAGCCACTTTGGAAATCTGTATGAAGGTTTCTCAGAAAATTGGGAATCAACCTACCTCAAGCCCAGCAATAGCACTCTTGGGCACATACCTAAAGGATGCTCAATCAGACTACAAGGACATTTGCTAATGTGCTTTCTTAATTTGAAATGGGACTTTTTTCCTAACAAGAGAATCAAAAGATTATTTTTTTGTGCTCCATCAAGGGTGACTTGATGTGCTGTCCTATGCTGGAAATTGGAACCTCAGCAATTCAGCCAAGGTACTGTCTTCAGGGTTGCTCAGGTACCAAGTTGTTTTCCTTTTATAATTAGGAAGTATCCTGGGGAGATCATTGAGCCTATACAGTATCCTATTTCCTTATCAACCTCACAATTTCCCCCACTAAGTTCAGCATTCAGAGGAAGAACTTATCCGATATGCGTTGTCCTTGTGGTAAGTTGCTATTTCTCCCTCAACTGCTGGGCATGATAAATAGAAGCATTAAGTATTTTTCATGTTTGAACATTAATTTTTATTCCTCTCATTTTAGTACTTAGGGGAGAAAATGATGATGACTGCACTATTTTACTTTCTAAGAAGCAATATCAGGAAAATAGTTGTTCAATATCCTTACAGGGACTTGATTTTACTGGTAGTAAATATAATTTTAACTATTCTTTTGAGTGGAATGTTATCCTGCTTTGTGTGTAAGTGTGTACTGTGTCTGTTAAATCTGTGTAACCATGATCACAATCATTATCTATACCGTTATACATGCTCTAATCAACATTCCATAACACTTAACCCTTGGTCACTCACCACTGAACCATTCAACACTATATTTTTAAAGACTATAACGTGTATGTATATATGGGTTATATATTTTAAGACTGTGTTTTCACGTGTCACATACACACAGAAGTTATCATTATTGAATAAATTACAGTGTATGTATAAAATCAGATACAGGGTTAATATTACATATGTTTAAAGTTCATTTCTTTTAATTAGTTAATAATATGTCATTGTAATACTGCAAACATTACATCTATTAAAAAATTAAGAGACATTTGAATCATTTACTAAGTATGTTTTGATTTCAGTCATATGATGCTGAGAATTTTTCTTCATGCTTTTCCTTTTAAAGGTTCAGATTCTGCTCTTCCACTACCCTTTAAAATTTGCTTATTTGTGTTCTTCCTACTGAGGACCTCACATATTCTACATACAGGTTATTTTTAAAAATGCATTCAGTTTTTATTCACATATTAACCAATGATGGACCACATATAGAGCAGTGGTGAGACTGTAATGGGTTTGGAAAATTCTTATCTCATATCTTCACTGACATCTTAAGGGGGCAGTGCAATTCAGTATTAAAGTATTGGCTGTAGAATGATTTCCTTCCACAAATAAGGCCCTGTATTCAATGCCTAGTAAAGACAAAGTGGGGGCACAAGATAGGCATTATCATCATATAAATATATATTATATATTAATATGTAATTAATGCCTAGAAAAAACAAAAGGGAAATGTGATAGAGAATATATATATATGCTATAAAAACATATAGTACTTTGTAATATGTACCTGCATATATGTAATGTAATTAAGATGCAAAGTAAATTTTTTAAATGTGTCCATATGTGAATTCAGTCATATAGGAAATGAATATGTTACTGAAGTATGAAGGATAAGTTGTTAGAGTAACCATCCCAGAAGAATGAGGACCAGAATTCAGGTCCCCATAACTCACTTAACTGCTGGGTAGGGTGGTGACAATTAGAGGGCTAAAGCTTACCACCCCGAAGCAAGGCGGCTAGACAGACTAGTTGCATCAGTGCTCTTTGTTCTCTCGGGAGACCTTGTCTCAAAGGCAGAGGTACAGAGAAATTGTGAGACCTTCAGATGTTAATCTCAGTTCTGTACACACACACACATGTACACAGAAACACACAGAGAAACACGTACACACACACACACACACACGGAAACACACACATGAAAATAAGTATGTAAGTAAATATACTTCATAAATACTGGTAAAGAAATTATTGACAAAATATTCACATGTGGAATAAGCAGAACTTAAAAGCCAGAAAGCCTCATTAGAAGATAAGCTTTCATGGATACAGGCTCATTCCAAAGCTCAAAAAAAAAATAATCAATATAATTTACTACACAACAGTCTGAAAATAAAAGTTACAGCATCATCTCAAAATACACATCAAAAGAATTTGATAAATTAACTTCTCATTATGATAAAAATACTTGGTAGCTTTAGAATGACTTTCGTCTAAGTAATATCTTTTAGAATTTCTCAGGTAATTATAATAACTTGAATCACATTTAATAGAATACACCATAATCTTCTGCTTTTTAATTTTGGGATGTCATGACTTTTCAATAATTCTGTTGAAATAATTTGGAGATCAGGGGCAGTGAAATACACTAAGACAAAGAAATAAAGAGCATTTTAATTTTACAAAAGTAATAAAAATACCTTTATTTGCAGGTGACCTAATTGTTTTCCAACACACCTTGGAGTTATGAATAATCTTAAAATGTATGCAGAAAATAAGTTAGTATATAAAAGCAAATGGATTCTTATACACATAATCTGAATTAAAATTGAATATGCCCATCCTTTTACAACAACACCAAAATAAGAGACTATAAATTTTGGAAAACATGAAAATTATTTATCTCAGAAAATAAGTTGGAGAATGATAGAGGATGATATACAATGTGGAACCTAGGTCTCCATATGTGCACAGTCATGCCCCTGCACACACATTCACATGTCCACATATGTCAACCACACACAGAGACACATACACAGAATACTATTTTGTATTCTTATTTTATAACGTAATGAGATTCTCAGCCACGAACTAAATCAAACACACAGATCTAGAAGCATTGTGAATATATGGTTAGCCTAATAGCAGAATAAGTGAAGAGCAGGAGAGAAGCTGAAAATTCACTTTATCTCTGACCTGTCCAACACATAATTGTTGCTATAAAATTTGAGGGTGTTTTCATCTCTTCTTGGAGGTTTCATGCGTGCTATATGATATTTGATTTAAGTCATACTGGAAGTCCTTTAGTCATCTTTGTTGGAAGGTGAAGCCTCACAAAGAATAAGAAGGTCACTGGAGTAGAAAAGTCTAGGTATCAACACAATATGGCTTTTATTTGGAATACAAAAAAATAGAAGAAGAAAACAGACAATAGTGCCTTCGCTGTTTTTAATGTGAGACACGTGGCACAGGATCGTTGTACCTAAGTGTATCTGTCATAAAACAAAACAAAGAACCTCAGGAGGGTACTTTTGTTTGTGAGTGTCAAAGTCTCAATACCTACTCCAGGGTGTACTGTTTTCAAAACAATCACAGTCCCAATAGGTAAATACCAGTAAGATTGCCACAATTGATATTTGTATTTATATCATTTTAAAATAGAATCAAAATATTCTTTGCACAGAAGAACACATGATCAAATAGATATTTAGTTGACTGATATTGTATGCAATATGCTAAGAGGAGCTAAGGGCTATGAGACAAACATGTATTTCACTCATTAAACAGTATTGGTTTAGCAGCTACTGCAATTCCCATATTTCTCAAGGAAAACAAGCAAAACTGATTGTGGAAAGATTGACTCATGTTAGAAAAAAATGAAAGCATGCTACCATAGAAGATCATCTCCAGAAAAAAAGCCATGTTAGCATCTGAACCTGGAGGGTTTTTCAAAATCTCTTTTGGTTAAGGTGTGCTGGCAAGCCTGTTGAGTACTAGGAGTTGGTGGAAATCACGAGAGGCAGAGTCTGGTTAAAGGATGACACGCCACTGGTGTCACACTGTATTACAGTGTATTTTCTTTCTTTCCTCCTGGTCCCTCACAAGTTATGCATTTGTGTTCTATACATGCTTATGCTCCATCAAATAGATGCCAAATGACAGGGATATCTACTATGTGATGAACCAATAAATCATTAAATTGTACCAATGGCCTGCCTTGTGAATTTTCTTGGTCTTCATAATCAATATGCCAAGTCTCGCACTATTTATGTTTACTTGTGAGAATCAAGGTTACTACCATATTCTAGAGGGCCTTAAATACTATGTCAAATGATTTTGCATGTGATGTAATTGTCATGAGGAATCTCTGCAGTCTGTTGCATTGGTGCATTGTTCCTAGATAGCAGAATGAAACCAAAGTGTTCCTTATTTCATGAGTATATAATTTTAAAAATTAATTGACCTCTATTTTACTTCAATTTCAGAACTCTACTGGGAAATAGAAAGTTTAACTGTTCAGAAGCCTTGAGTTTACAAAAAGGAAAATGAATCCCTACATAATTATTCATGTGTTCATCATGAAATATCTTTCCTTTTCCCCCTTTTTAAACAAGAAAGATTAATGTAGGAATATAAAATGTGGAAAGCTACATCCCATACATGCTGCTAGTTATGTGGCTGAGCTGTTTAGACTATTTATCATCTTGAAAGAAACTGAAATGACTCTGTCAGATATTGTGGAGTGTACCCAGATCAACAATGCCCGGCTGCTGCCCCATGATGAACAGCAATGTATTTGGGCATTTAATATTTATATTTGCTCCATCTTATAAACTCATTTTTCACTGTCAATGCCTGTAGAGATGAAAGAAATTAGTTTCATTATTGATGATTTTTAAATACAGACAGGCTTTGGGAGGGACTGAACCAGATAGATACATGAGCTCCAGAAGGAATATAACTTCCTCCCAGGACCTCTTCAAGAAAGCTAATTAGAATGGGGTTATGGATAATGTACTTAAAATTCCCCTTCTTCAACCAGTCGTTTTCGGCATACATGAGTGTCAAATTCCTCTTACTCAAGAAGTCACGCCGGAGAAAATAAACTCAGGTATCTGACTGACATCACCTTTGTCTTCAACTTAAACAGAAATTCAATGACAGTTTGAATCACCATTTTCCTTCTTATAAAATCCCTGGACCCTCTATATGTGGCTCAACATACTACATTAATACAGTATTCATTAACCTATGAAGCTTTACTGAGAGGGAGGAAGCTTCAAAATTATGAGTAAATCTCCTTGTTTCTGAGCATCTATTCAGTAATTTCTATCATCAACAAACTTGTGAGAGCGTTTGCCTGTGTTATCTTTGTGGACATTGCTTGGATAAATTAAAATGAGGAAGCAAAAGTTCAAGCTGAAATAAAATCCCCCTGAAAAGACTAAGTTGTAGTCTTTTTTCTGATACATAATAAAAGAATAATTCAAAGGAATTCCTAGCAATGCTAATCAACTTCCTGAAAATCATCAGAACAAGACAGTCCAGTGCCCTACATTATGATTCTGGCATTTGTGCAGCCAAACCCTAAAAGCAAATGGTTTGGCATTTCCTTCACTAAAAGATCTTTTTTTTTCCATTTCCATGAAACATACATTAGGTTGTTTTGGAAGCCTTTGCTAATGCCTTGCCCTTTTAGGCTTTTGCATGTAGAGATAATGACTTGGAGTAAGCTGAACATTTCATCTCTGCTTCAAGCGCTAGAATGGTCAGGCTATTCAATGACCCAGCCTGGAAAAAAACATACTGTTCTTTCTTTATTCTCATCCCACTTGGGAAGTGAAATCTTATTAGCAAACTGACTAGAGAATCCCAGTTAGTTAACTGAAATATAATCCATCAGTGGAGAAACGTCATCACTGTTTTATCATTATAAATTGGGGAGCAGACAGGGAGATCTAAACCAATTCAAGTTGCCCTTCAACAGTAGACTTACTTAACCCTGAATAAATGCTATCTAAGTAATAAATCTAAGTTAATTATAATTTCTCTCAGAAAACTTTTTAAAATGTTACTAACGTACAGGTATAAGTGTAGGGAGTAGAGTCTCAAACTGTTTATTACTTTTATGTATAAAAAGTACAAAACACCTTTTTTTAAAAAAAAATACTGGTAAATGCTAGGAAATGTTGTGAAGCATAGTACTACCTTATAAACAATGGTCGTGTTACGAGGTTGTCTACATTACTACTCACTCATTTTAATCTCTCTCTCTCTCTCTCTCTCTCTCTCTCTCTCTCTCTCTCTGCGTGTCTGTGTGTATCTTTAGGAAAATTGAATGCATTTATCCATCTGCATGTAGGTATCCTATGCTAAAGTAGAGTACATCTTTTGATGTTCTGTGTTCAAACAGGCAAGCAAAATACTCACAGGAAAAATGTCATTAAATAATAAGGTGTACCAAGGGCTCTAACAGAAATCAGTAAATATCTATACACATAAAATTATAAATTACTTTTATCTTTAAGACCTTAAAGATTTGCCTTCACTAAAATCATTAGCATTGATTTATAATTTTAATGTTCTTTTATTTTAGTTTTTATTTGATTTAGTTTCATATATAATATATTCCAATGAAGAACAACCAAACTCTTCTTTGGGTGTGCTACTTTGGGTAAAGCAGCTATCACAAAGAAGTGCTTTTATATGTTACTTGACCTTTTTCCCTTGCAGCTCTTAATATTCATTCTTTAATGGGAGCTCATCAAGGCCAGCTGGACTGGGTCTGAACGAGCATGTGATCAGACCGGACTCTCTGAATGTGGCTGACAATGAGAACGGACTGAGAAGCCAATGATAATGACACTGGATTTTGATTCTACTACATGTACTGGCTTTTTGGGAGCCTAGTTCGTTTGGATGCACACCTTCCTAGACCTGGATGGGGGGGGGGGGGACTTGGACTTCACACAAGGCAGGGCACCCTGACTTATCTTATGTCTGGAGAGCAAGGGGGAGGGGGAAGGAGAGAGGGATGGAAATGGGAGGATGGGAGGAGGTGGAAATTGTAAATGAATTAATTAATAAAAAATTATAAAAGTTAAAAAAAAGAAGTGCTTTTAGCACCAATTGCCAAATTTGTATTTGTTTGGGAAGTTATGCAGTAAAACCCTCCTTTTGTTAATTTTTCTTCATTCTTCACTGAGTGATGAGGGGATCAATTTTCAAACTCAGCAATGATCAATTTTACAATTAATATATAGAATTTTACAATTTATTTCCAGTGTCAAACCAATCTAAGAAAAGCGAGGCATGAGGTTGCTGTATCAATGTCAATTCTTGTGCATGGTGAACATTGCCTTTGGCAAATTTCTTTAGTCAACTGCTTTCTCATAGGGTTCACTGTTCATTTCTGCTGGTTATTCATCTTCCTTCTCCAAGCCAAGGTGCCTAGTGCCTACCTGGGACGTGTGAGTGTGTGTGTGTGTGTGTGTGTGTGTGTGTGTGTGTTAAAAAAGCCATCTCTTTTTGGAAAAAAATATCCCAAAGTATTCTTTCTTCTCATCAACAACCACCCTTCTAGTATCTCCAGGGAATTCCCATTTTACCTCTAAATCCTCTCTTACCTGGCTTAATGACAGGGGAATGGGACACTATCTTCTAGGGAAGTCCAAATTTTCTCTTTTGTCATTCATAAATAAAAACATACTTTCTTGATTTTGTACCTTCCCATCACTATGAAAAGAGTTTATGATGGATCTTTAAATTTATATTTCAGAACTAATGGAAACAACTACCACTTTTGCCTTGAAAATAACAGTTGTGCCTCTTTACCTTTCTATAAAATATATTCTAACGACAGTGTCCGGGGAAAGGGAGGAAAAATGCAGTAGGGAACTCCTGTGGGATGAGAGAGGGGGTTAGAAATATAGTAAGAAGAAAGTGCAATAGTGACGCGTCCGAATCAAGGCAGGTTGCAGTGGGATCTTTCAGAATAGTGTATACGGTGTCATGATACAGATGGTACCTGATCCATGGGCCTTTTTTATGTAGGATGCCGGAGAACTACAAAGAATGTGGTGGATAATCTTCACTGCAAATATACAAAAACATTTCTTATTTGTCCAGCATTTAAGCCTTCAAACACTTCGTGTGTGTGCATATGTGTACAGATATGCCTCAAAATTCACAATTAATATTTAAATGCAAACACATTGATTGCCAGCTTGTAAGATAAACAAAAATTTGAGGCTCAACACAAGCTTGTCCCTAATTATCAATCCATCCTATATGCTGTCTAATAAATATACTAACAAGAAAGAATGCCTAAACAATTGCTGGTTAACATGGAGAATCACACAAAGGTTGAGAAATAAAAGCCAAATAAACACAAGCAATACAAGACTTGTTTTAGGAGAAAAGATTTGGAGTGAAGCAGATGTTAGTGTGGGATATAGTTGGGAGGAGACACATTTCACATCTAGAGGATTTGAAACCAAGATTATGACTACTTTAAAGGCAAGGATAAAAACGCAGATGAACATTAGACTAAACCCTAGGAGTGTGATAAATTGTGCCAAAAGATGCAGATGTCAGTTTGGACAGGGAAAATGATTAGTGTGGCTGGGTAATTGAAAAGAGACAGAAAAGGCAGAAGCTGAAATCTTCTCAAGTCAGACTCTGCCATGTTGTTATTTGATTCAATGAACTTACATTATTGAGCTATAACTGAATAAGTCACATGATGAGCTACAGCTCTTCTGAGAACATGCCACTCAGGAGGAGAGTCAGCGTTTTGACTGAAAATAAAGAGAGGGAGTATGTAAATCCTGTTTGATCCCAAGAACAGAGCTTTCTATTTTCTTAAGGAAGACTAATGGCCTAAAATGGAATTCTGCTTTACTTGTTAAACCGCAGAAGGAGAAGACTGGGACTGTAGATTCCAATTTTGAATAATGATTCATCTCATATTAGGTGAGTCAATTAGGTTTGGATTCATTTACTACTAAAATGAAACAAATAATGCTCCTTTACTTTCCAAAGCAATCTGATAAGAAACTCAAGGTCCAAATTTATAAACATACTTAAAACTAGATAGCTATAAACTACCCAAAAAATTTAATTTTGTTAGTTCGATGCAAAATATGTTAATTCTAAACACTTTTTGTAGCTCATAATATAAAGGAGGTATGAATTTCTGAAATTTTTCTTGATCTTATCAAATAATGTCAGAATAATAAAATTAAATTTAGTGAACTTTAAAATTAGTAAATATATAATTAAACAAAAGACTGGAAAGATTAGCTCAAAAAAGTCAACACCGGAACAAAAGATTGCAGGAGACTCTCACACAATCACTAAACTTGTCGAACAATTACTAATTTTGGTGAGAAAGGAATGGTCTTTCAACAATGGTGCTAAGAATTAATTATGATTAAATAGAATCTAGAGCAGTGAAACTTTATATAAACTGATATGTAGACAAATAATTTTGTTGATAATTATTTTTCACATAAACCACTTAAAATTCAGAGTGAATCATTTCTAAAAATGTTAAGGCCATTAGGAAGTTGTTTTTGTTTCTGTTGCTGTTTTATAACTTTAAAACACAGTGCAAATACATATATGTTTTCCTCAAAATATTCTAAATAGTAAGCATTTGCAATTGAAATCTAAAGACTCTATGTGGGCTGAGTTATCCAATCCATTCCTTCTCAGCTGTGACCTATAATGCATTCACATTTGCTCTCACTGGTTTTACCTTGTGCTTTCTCAAGTGACTTCATGGCTTCCTCCCTTGCTACCATAATGTCTGAGTAGGTGAAGTCTAATTTTACAAATAAGGTCTTCAGTGATAGAGCTAATTGCCTAATATAATAATGCTCTTCTACAAAATCTCAATCATAGTACTGCTCCCTGCTTTATTATATTTGAAATTTTACCACTGTTTTATAAAGTGCTTTTTGTAAACCGCTTCAAAGCTAATATACAATTCCATGTAAGTAGCATCTACCTTCTGTTTGTGTGTCAGAGTGGATAGGTCACACTATATTATAAATAGGCCTTGCTATCACTACGTAGACCAGGTTGGCCTCTTATTTTAGTGTCCAGAGTACAGGAATTACAAGTATGCTCTACCAGACCCATTTTTGTTTTGCTTTTATATTCTTGTCACCTAGAATAATGCCTGAAACATGTAAGCAATCATTAAACATGTACTTGGAGGATTAAGTGTATAAGTTTCCTTGTAATTCTTAGACTATATTATGATGTCTACGATTTTTGTTAAACTGTATAGTTACCATATAGAAAAATATAGATTTGTTGCTGAAAAGTATGAATAAAAAGGAATATCAAATGATAACACATTAATGAATATTAAATAATTTGACCTCCTGCTTTGCAATTTAACAGATCACAATATTCCCTACAACACAATATGACAGAAACACACCACCCAAGAGAGAGAAAAAGCTCACTATTTATCTCTGCTCAAATTGGTTGTCTCCTGGAATGTCAGTGCAAATTATATTACAATGCAGATTTTTCCACAAATATAATTGTTTAAACAATGAAATGTGAGCTCTAATGCTTAAATTAAATTTTAATGTAGTCAGTGAGCTAATTCATGGTCTTAACTTTTTAAACCTTAAGCAGGAGGTTTTCCCATAAATATATCTGTAAAAATTCATTATCATTCAATACTATTTCTTCTCCATAGTCAGGAAAAGAAAATTTGGGCAGTTTAGTAAAAGAATATATGTTCTGCCTTGTGTCTTTGAACAAAAAAATAAATCCTCTTCTTGAATCTTATATTTTGTTTTAAACAGCAGTATGTATTAAATACTGGTACAAGCACAAACCTTGTTCAAAGTTGCTAATAGAATTCCAATTTCCTTTGTCTTATAAGTTGCAGTAATGCTCTGTAGGTTCAACACTTGCATCCTGAGTTACAGTCCATGGGTAATTCTCACTCACAGTTGGCTGATTTGTTTCTCCATTATGAAAACTCCAGCCTAAGCACTCAGACTGTCCTTTTCCCCTTCGCCAAAATTGGTCCACGACCTCCTGTAGAGTGATCCTATTGAGCCACAGATAAACACAGCAGGTCACCTTCCATTGATTTATTATTTTATTAGAATTTGAAATCATTACCATGGAAGAGTGCCCACCAGGTTATCTTGTTAAATTAAGATCAAGATATAACTCAGGAAGACACACACTTCTGGCTTCCAGTTTGCTCAACTTTAGTCATTTTCATCTGTTTTCCTTCTTCTTCACTTACATCTCTAGCTCGAAAATCAGTCTTCACAAGTCTCTATCTCCTCTGTTACTCTTTCCACTTGGACTTCCCTGCTTGCAACTCCAATTTTGACTGCTAGTGGCATTTAACATTGTGGTTACTGTTTTAGGTAAGTTTAAAATATTTTAAGATCTCTGAATACTCTGCACTTCTAGGTTATCATGCTTTAAATCACAAGTCAATCAGATGGCCATGTTTTTGTCATGTCCAAATGCTAGTATAACATGGTCAGCATGTGGCTAGACCTCAGACTGGCGTATTCATGTAAAAATGACAGTGTCTATCTTGCTCACAGGAGAATAGCAATGATTGACAGTGTGTTTAAATGTGTCAAACAAATGTTTGTAGGATTGAGGTTCACCAGTATAGCACTTGCCTGTTATGTATAAAGTTCTGGGTTCAACCATGATTTTGTGAATAAAAAAAAATAATGTTTGTAGATGAGTCAGATGTTCAAAAATCCTCAGCTATGCACTATCAAATATCAAACAATAGCCTTCTATACACAAAGATTCCATTTCCATGGATCAATACAACTATAGGTCAAATTTTATTTGGAAAAAGATTTACATTGAAAATTCCATCATCTCAAAAGCAATACACTATAAAGAGTGTCCATATTTTCCATTTATGTTATATTAGGTATTATAAGTACTATATGAATGATTTAAAGTATATGTGAGGATACATATATATTATATATGCAAATACCACTTCTTTTATTGAGCATCTATGGTTGTTTCTGTTTATGGGATCTTAGAACCAACGTACAGCCATATATATCAAAGGAAAACTACAGTCCTTTAGAGCAGAAATAGAAGTGCCTAGTTTTCTGTTTTTCATATCAAACCTTTGGTATGAGTTATTTTTAGAATCTTTGTAACCAAATGTTTGCCAGAAGGGAGATAGGGGGCAAGGACTGATTTGAGGTCAAACGTTTCAATGATTGAAATCAGAAGCAGAACGAGTATGTAAACTTTATTTCTTGCCTCTACTCATGTCTATGTCTTCCAGCTGGTTCCCATGTAAAGACAGTTAAATCCTTTTCAAAAAATGTCACCAGCTAAGATCCCAGTGTACATAAAACCTTATGGAGGGCATTTTATATTCAAATCATAACAACACTTATCCAAAAAGAAAATTAACACTCAAAGAATAAATCATGATAGTGGTGAAAATCACAGGAAAATAAATATAATTAAAGGCAAATAATTTGACAAATGTTAACATGATACAAATTAATTTTCAAGTACAGAGGAGATAGTACAAAACACAGCAATTTTCTCATTAGTATGTGATAGGAAAATATTTGCAAGGATACAACTTGATTTACTACATAGAGCTCTTCCAGTATTCTTCTGGGAAATTTGGCATGGGTTGATATCTACATTAACAATAGACTCAGAAGGTCAATATCTTTCAAATGTTGTGATGCAGATACATAAACAATGCAAAGTGATTCCCACTTCTTTGAGTGAAGTACTTTAATACAAGTGAAAGAATGAATGCAAGATAGAAGTGCAAAAGATTTGTGCTCTCTGTTTGCACTCTTGAGTTAATTAAGTGACCTCAATAAAATAGAGGGCGTCCATTTTCAAATCTCAGCATCCCAAGACAGTAGATTATATCTGAAAATCAAAACCTTAATGGTCATCTATCCACGAGAGGAAGGGCAATTTCATGGCTGGATTAATTTAGCTTTTTTCATCTTTTTCTTTCATTAACAGTTTGTCTTTTCATTATTTTTATAATAATTTTGGAAAAAGTGTAGGGAAGGGAAACTCCTGTTAGAAACTTTTTCAGTTCATTTTTTCAGCTGAGATAGTAAAAAGGTGAGAAAGGAAAAGATGTGTGTTTGTGTGAGACAGACAGAGAGACAGAGATTAACTGGGGATTAATTTTATTTTTTTTTTATTGTGGGCCTTCTCCCAAGCCTCTGTCACGGTATCCTTTTTATTAGTCAGGAAGGTGAACCGAATAGTGTGAATATATTTCCTCATGTAAGACTAAAACTTGGTGAATGTCCAGCTCTAAATAGAACTTCTATGTCATTCCTTGCAAGTTTCATGAACTAAAAGGAAGAAAGAATATAACAATCAAATTAGGGGCTGGCTGTTGCATCTTTCAGGCACAACTTGACCATTGCATTGTAGCATCCTCAGCAGCTGTGGTTACTTCAGAAAAACCTGCATCCTTCCATGGAGGAAAAGGCAGACATGGAATCTTCCCCATTTCTGAGAACCTGTAAACAGTTGCCTATATAGCCTTCTTGGCTAGGTAGAGATGTTCTGTTCAGATTTACAGCCAGTGGTAAGTTTATATTCATGTAAATTGTACCCATCCATCCTTCTGCAATTATCTATAATCAAACCCATTGTTTTCCAAAAAATTAAAAAGTAAAAATAAAATAAAGACAAGAAATTGGAAGAACCTGCTGGCTGGTTTTATGTCAACTTGACATAAGTTAGAGTTATAAAAGAAAAGGAATTCCAATTAAGAAAATACCTTCATGACTGTTTCCCCTTCCCAGGGGGATCCATGTATGTCTATCTTAGGGTTCTCCCTGTTACCTAGCTTCTATGGGATCATGAACTATAGGCTGGTTGTTCTTTGCTTTACCTCTAATATCCACTTTTGAGTGAGTACATACCATGTTTATCAATCTGGGTCTAGGTTATATCACTCAGTATGGCTTTTCTAGTTTCATCTGTTTGCATGCAAATTACAAGATGTCAATGCTTTTTTTCTTTTTTACCACTGTGTAGTACTCCATTGTGTAAATGCACCATGTTTTCTTTTTTTTCCATTCTTCGGTTGAGGAGCACCTAGGTTCTTTCCAGGTTCTGGCTATTACTAATAATGATGCCTTAAACACAGTTGAGCAAATGTAGGGAAACAGAAAAGACCTCTTGAGAAAATTAGGAGTGGAGGAGAAGGAAGTGTGAAAGGGGAGGGAGAGAGAAGTGGAGGGAGGAGAGGAACATGAGAGGATGGGATGTTTAAAAAAAGGGATGGACAGTGAGGGAAGGAAAGGAAAGTGAGATCTTACTTGGTGGAACAATTAAAGGGTTAGCAAGAAACATGGCAAAATGGAAAATTCCATTAATCCACATGGATGATCCCAGGTAAGACTCTAAGCAACAGTGGACAGGATGCCTAAACTGGCCTTCTCCTGTTATTAGGTTGATGACTACCTTCATTGTCATCATAGAACCTTCAACCAGCAACTGATGAAAGCAGATACAGAGATCTATAGTGAAACACTGGACCAAGCTACAGGCGACCAACCTAAGAGAGTGAAGAGTGATAATGTGATCAAAGGGGTCAATACCATGAAGCTGTTACCCACAGAAACAGCTGACCTGAGCTAGTGAGAGCTCATTGACTCTGGACTGATAGTGGGGAAACTTGTACAGGACAAAATTAATATGGAGAACAGTTGTGAGTCTTGGGCAGTTTGTGGGGCCACTGGCCTTGAGAGCAGGATTTATCCCTAGTGCTTGAACTGGCATCTAGGAGCACATTCTCTTTGGAGGAATATCTTGCTCAGCCTAGATAGAGGGGAAGGGCCTTGGTCTTGCCTTGAAGTGAAGTGTCAGACTTTGTTCACTTCACATCAGAAACTTTACCCTTTCTGAGGAGTAGATGGGGGAGGGGGAAGGAAAGGTTAAGCAGGAGGAGGAGGGGAGTAAGAACAGGATAGCTATGTAAAATGAGAAAAGACTGTATTAAAAATTCTTAATAAAATAAAAATACTTTCATAAAATCGGGCTGTAGGCAAGCCTATGGGGCATCTTAATTAGTAATTAATGTGGATGGGATCAGTCCATTGTAGGTGGGGATACCCCTTGGTGGGTAGTCTTAGAACGTGCAAGAAAGAAGACTGAGCAAGCTATTTGGAATGAGCCAGTAAACATAACTTCTCCGTGGCTTCTGCATAAGTTCCTGCTTACAGGTTCCAGTCCTATTTTAGGTTTTTCCATGTCTTCCCTCAATGATGAACTATGATATGAAAACAGAAACCAAATAAACCCATTCCTCTATGGGGTACATTTGGTCATTATGCTTCACCATAACAATAATAACCCTGACTAAGATGAAGGGAGACTAGTAAACAAGAGAATGAGACTCTATAGAATTAGGAGAGGGGGGAAAGGATAGTAGGAGGTGAATGTGATTATTTATACATATACATATATATGTATTCACATATATATATATGAATTCATAACAAAGATCTATTATGCATAGTTAATATATGCCAAAAACCTTTAAAAAGTTATTAAATTAGTATAGTATAAAGAAGTTGGAAAACTAAAAAAAATCCTAGAACTCAATCTCAGCCTCCTTCCTCAAAAGGACATGCTACATTGGAATGAAAGCTGTCGCTCTCTACATATTTGCTATTTCTAGCTTTATCGTAAGCTTCTTAGGGATCCCCACCTTAAGTTACCAATCTATGTTCAGTAGTAAAACAACAGAAAAGAACTTTTCTAAGAAACATTTCAGGATTTCTCCAGTAGGAACCAGGGACAAAAACTTGTCATGTCTCATGATAACACAACATAGAAATGGAAGCTTAAGTATAGCAAATGGAGTTCAGGTTTCTAGTGAACTGACTTACACAAACAGAATTTCCTGAAATACCTGAATAAACTTAATGTACACTGTGCCCTTAAACATACAAGATGGAAGTCGAGGAGTGCCTGAGTGAGGCAATGTGTAAAAGGCTGGACCAGAAAGTAGCCTGAAACTGAGAAATGGAGGTAACCCATGTAAGAAACATATCATTAGATCTAGCTTCCAGTTCAGTAGCTATCTTTCTGTTCATTATTAGCAAGACTTGAAAATTGTGAGCATCGTTTTCATATTCTGAATATGGAGCTTGCTTTGAAATCCTGGTTCTGAGTCTAACACTCACTAGCCTATAATTTGTAATACAGGGACTGACAGATAAAATGATGAAACATCTGAGTGTAGTATGAAATACTAATAGATTAGAAACCTCCTAAAGTATATATACAAATAAAAGCAGTCTAAATAAAATTTCCAAATAATGGGGGGGACGGAGACATACCTGACCAAAACCAAGATTATATTACATCAAAGTGAGTTGTTGGTCAAAGGGGCCCCAGAGGACTCGCCAAACAATTCAGTCCATTGCCAAAACTATAGGTTGTTCTCAATAAAGTGACAGCAAGGCCTCCTTGGTGAAGTCAACACCTACACAACTCATTGAACATAGAGATTTGAGCCAATACCTACATAGAGTCTTCACCCCTAATATGCAGTGGTTTTGGTGCAGGAATGGATTCTAATACTCTCAAAATAGAAACAAATGCCAGGACAGCTATAAAGCCTTCATCTATAATTCTCTACTGCCTACAAGATATTCTAGACAATGGTAACAAAAAGCTTTTGAGAGTAACCAACTAATAACTGCTTTGACTTAAAGTCCACTCCATAAGATTGAATCCATGGCCACCACTGCTTGGTTGGCCAAGGACCTAAGCTAAGACCAGATTATTCAGGGACCTAATGCAATACTAAAAATAATACTGATCTAAAAAAATGTAGTGATAAAATGACTACTGGTATTCTGATATACTCATAGATCAGTGTCTTGTTCACATGTCGGTAGGCAAGCATCCTCCTGAAGGACATGTGAACAAATAGAGAGACTCACAGACAAACAGTACTGAGAGAGAGAGAGAGAGAGAGAGAGAGACAGAGAGAGAGAGAGAGAGAGAGAGAGAGACAGAGACAGAGACAGAGACAGAGAGAGAGAGATTTTGCCCAGATGAAAGAACATATTATTTATTAAGCTTTGGCTTGGTGTATGCCTGTATAAGGCACCCCTCTTTAGAAATTAGAAGCTGCTCAGCTGAATGAGATAATGAACCTGATTGAACTTCCTCCCAAGGACAGTACAAGGATGTGGTTAGCTAACTATACAGCTTTGTTTCGCCCTTTGCTTGTAATTAGTATATATGCTGGTGGAGAAATAAAATTAGGGCTATTGGTATGAACTTTCAGTTCTCCCAGTCTTCTCTTATGTTTTTTTCCCTCCAGTCAGGTTGTCTTGTACAACCTCCATGTGATAAGAATTTTTTCTTAATTTTCTTATATGTTTTAAATGGGTGAGTGAATAAGTGAATGAAAACCTAATCTCTAGGGTAAAATTAATAACTGGACTGTCACATATACCTACTAGAAGAGAGAAAATAAGTTTTGCAATATCAAACAATCCAGTGAGTGCTCTTGTTCAGGAGTTGTTGATCAACATATAATGAGTGCTTTTATTTGTGTTCTTTTTGTTTTTATTTTGTTGTTTTTTTATCCTTTGGGGTATTGTTTTTTGAGGTTTTGATTTGTGTAGGGTTTTTCTTTGTTTTTTGAAAGAGAATTTCGTATTGAGTGGGTATGGAGGAGGAAAAGATCTGAAAGGACATTGGAGAGGTGAAGAATGTGAACAAAATATATTAAAATTGAAGAAAAGTGTTTTAAATAATAAAAAGCAAATAATGATAAAAGGTCATTTATAATTAGTTCCTTTTAGAATTCAACTGTGAAATGAATCTATGAAATTTCTGCATCAATGGCCCTTAATGAGCTCCATTTCTATTATTTGCATGATTTTGTTATAATATACTTTTGTTATTTTCCATGGCTGGGTTGAGACTGAGGCTTTTTCTTTGTTTGTTGGAATAAGGTATTAGATAAGAATAAAGAGGTTGGATTGTAACCTGGTTATCATTTGTTTTACAATTAATGTCCCAATATCCATTTATGAGTGAGTCCCTACTGTGCTTATTTTTCTGGGTCTGGTTTACCTTATTCACGATGGTTATTTTCTAGTTCCATCAATTTGTTTGATTATTTCATGATGTCATTGTTTTTTACAGATGGGTAATACTCCATTTTGTAAATGTACCACATTTTCTTTATCCATTCTTAGGTTTAGAGGCATCTAGGTTGTTTCCAGGTTCTGTATATAATGATTCACACTACTAGGGAACACAGTTGAGCAAGTATCCTTGTGGTATGATTGTGCATCCTTTGGGTATATGCCTAAAGAGTGGTATTGCTGGGGCCATTGCAAAAGGTGGTGTTTATCTGATTTCTTTCTCAGCTCATTCATCATTTGTATATAGGAGGGTTATGGCCTCAGAGATATTAGTAACAAGGGAGGGGATCAGAGAAAAATGTAGAGCTCAATAAAAGTCAATAAATAAGGAGGACCCTAATAGAGATGTATTAATCACCCTAGGATGGGGGAAAGAATAAGATCTACTAGGTTAAACTGGGAGGGGGGTATATGGGTTGGGAAGGGGAATGAAAACATGAGTTAATGGGTTGATTGAGTTGGGGAGGAACAGAGAGGGAGAGCAATGAAAGAAATATCATATAGATGGCACCATTAAGGAATTAGGGAGAAATCTAGTGCTAGGGAAATACACAGGAATCCACAAGGATGACCCCAGCTAAGACTCCCAGCAATAGTGGAGAAGGTGTCAGAACTGGCCTTCTCCTCTAATCAGACTGGTGACTACATTAATTACCATCATAAAACCTCCATCCAGTAACTGATGGAAGCACATGCAGATACCCATAGCCAAGTACCGGGCTGACTTCTGAGAGTCTATACCTAGAGCAGGAGGAGGGATTACAAGAGCCAGGAGATTCAAGATATGGTCAGAAAACCCCCAGAAACAGTGTTGACCAGAGCTCCTGGGACGTCCAGGACTCTGGGATGCAGTTGGGGAGCTTGCATGGGACTGTACTTGGTCCTCTAAATGCATGTGATCAATATGTGGCACATTCTGTCTGTGTGGTCCCTGGAAGTGGAACTCTCTGGTGCACTAGCTGGCTCTTTAGAACCAATTTCATTTGGTGGGATGCCTTGCTCAGCCTCAGTGCATGGGGAGAGGCTTTGTCCTGCCTCAAGATGATGTACCAGGCATCATAGACTCCTCATGGGAGGCCTTACCCTTTCTGGGAAGTAGGTTGGGTGGCTGGGGGTTACTTTGGGGACAGAAGAAAAGGAGGAGAGGAAATTGTGATTAGTATATAAAATGAATAAAAAGTTTTAAAGAAAGAATAGAAAGGTTGGTGAAAACAACAAGCCATGCTTTAATAAACAAGAAAAATTATGTTAAGTGGAGTATTAACAAATGTTAATGTACTTTTAAAGAAATTTGTCCAGCATCTTTATGAAAAATAGACTGTAAATGAACAGACTAGACAGGAAAATACTAAAGAAGCATTTCGTTTTCAGTATTGATCAAAGTATTGAAAATAGAGAGACTAGAGGAGTTTATAGTAGGTGACTGTAGGAGCTTTACGTGTATGACTGAGCTAGAACGAGGTGAGAGAGAGAGGAAGTAGTACTATTATTTCTTCCTTGAATAAAGCTGTGTGTAGGAATTTTATTTAATTAAATATTAAGATCTCTGAGCTTAGAGTGGACTAACAAATAACAACCACACATATGGATACATCATTAGAATTAGAATATTATTCAAGTATGAAATAGCAACTTAAATTGAATTTAAGTTTTAAAACGTTAAAAGCTTAATCATATTCCTTAAGAAAGAATGTTAACATCAATTAAAAAACAGAAACAAGAGGAATATTTGGAAAAAATATTACTCCAGTATTCAAAGTAGAAGAATGGCAGTGAATACAGAGAGGCGAAATAATTGGCATAGTTCAAAGGTTGCTTATCTTGTAAGCATGGGAACTTGTGTTTTGATCTTCAGAGCCCATGTTTAAAAAAATACCAATGCATGATAGATGTAAGCTGCCAGCCTAGAACTGGAAAGGCAAAGACTTTACAAAGAGAGGAAATCTCATTGCCTCACTAGAATAAACTATTTGGAGAATTGTAGGAAAGTGAGAAAAGGACCCTCAAAACAAGGTGGGTGAGAATTGCAAGATTAGTACCTGCCTTTATCTTCTGAGCCAATCCTCCAGCTCCAAATTAATGTTTTAAAAGAAAATTTAGGAAGGTATAAAAATATCTCAAAAAGGGAGACAGGCAAATAACCAATGTTTAGCTAAGTTTGAAACATCCCTTCATTAACTGGAAGCTGTAATAGTCTTAAATCACTTCCCATATGGAAACTCACATGTGACAACCAGTGAGCTGTGAACTTTCTCAATGCACCACCATTATGAAACATCTGGACCAAATATCTTGGTGATGATGCACAAAAGGTACACAATCAAATGTCGAAAGCTTTCAGAGTCTGACTCCCTACTTAAAGTAGATTTAAATTGATGTACAATTTCACAGCATTTCAAAAAACCTTCAAGACTTTGATTTAATAGCAACTGACTTAACGTGGAATATTCCCCACAGCAAGGTCTACCTATTTATGTATGTATTCAAAAATGAATATTTCTGCTTTTTATAATATACAGATTATATTCATGTATGCATTCTAAAAATATACTTAGATTTATAGCTGGTTCAGGGATTGTAGATGACATCTTCAGGTATGTTTAGATATTTTCATTTTATTCTAAAGTCATAAAACTGTTTTATTTTTAATATTTTTTAGACAACATTTCATGTATTATACTCTTGACTAATATTAATCATGGAGAAACATTAAGCAATGGCTACTTGTTCCAAATGGAAAATCAGAGGCAAGCCAAAATACAGATCATACTGAAGTCCAATTTGATGAACCAATAAGTTTTATAGAAGTTCATTTCAGGAATATGGGTGAGATGTACTTACAGGAGCAGAAATGGTTCAAAGACAGATGAATTCCCCCACCAAAAAAAACATCTGCATCCCTCACAGTCCATCCAGCATAGGTGACAGCTCAGAAAAGATGGAAACTGGCAGCATACTGCACAACTTAGAGATGTTTTAAAAGGTGTGATGCTGTGTCTATCAGGTAGCGTCTAGCAAATAGCTCAAATGGACGCTGCATTTTGTTGCTGTTGTTGATGGTGGTGTTTTAGGAAGCTTGACTGGTCTATGCCTTTTGTTGGCAGTTCAGCTTGTTTGAGATTGTCTCTCAACATTCCATAAAATTTAAAAATGCTTTGATGGAGGGGAAGGACCTAGTGAATCTCTTCAGTTTCAGAAATTTCCTGAAACTATTGAGTTATAAACTTCCTGAACTAAGGTGCTTTCCTGATGAATGGAATGATTTTCCTTCTGATATTTCACCATCCTTTTAAAATCCTGCATTTTTACAACCTTTTCTCCAAGGAGGTAAGGATTATCTCAGAAGAGAGAACTGCACAACACTGAGACTGACCTCAAAATTGTTACATAGCTAAAGCTCACATTTAACTTCAAATCCTACTGTATCCACCAGTTAAAAGTGAGATTTTAGGAATGTATCATCATTCACAATGTATGTGGAGTTTAGGATTTAATCTAAGACTTTGCATATACTATATAAAACATATCAACTGAGCTACAGCTCCAGTCAAATGATAAAATAGTTGGAAACAAAACAAGTACATTCAAGTAAATAAATTTAAATCAAGGCTATATATTGCTAACTGCAAACTTGGGCATATTTTAAATGATGTCTTGAGCACATAACATTTTTAACAAACATATGTATTTTATTTTTTATTAAGTTTTTTAAAATTTATTTTACATCTTGACTAGAGTTTTCCAATCTCCTGTCCTGCTGTTTCTTCCCCCTGACTACCCTTTATCCCTCCCCCATCCACTCTTCCTCTGTCTCCTTTTAGAAAGTTGCAGGCATCTCATGGGCATCAACAAATCATGGCACACAAGTTGAGGCAGTACCAAGCTCCTCCCACTGCATCAAGGCTGGGCGAAGCAACCTAGTGTGAGAACTAGGTTCCCAAAAGATACCACAAACACCTGAGACAGGCGGTGATCACACTGCTAGGAGCCCCACAAACAGACCAAGCTACACAACTGTCACACACATGCAGAGTGCCTATGTTGGTCCCATGCAGGCTCCCTAACTGTCATGTCCATGAGCTCCCACTAGCTCGTGTCAGCTTTCTCTGTAGCATACAACACTTTAGCCTTACTTCTGAGTTATCTACTAACACTTTATCCTTTAAAAGTAAACCACTTCAAAGGATGTCATTCGGTGAACACAGAACAATGGTGCAAGGTCAGAATGGAGGCAGAGGGTGCAGCTTTTACCCACAGGACTCTAGTCCAGTTTTTCTAATGTCTATAATATTTTAAACATAAATGGTATCATGGGATTATTGTTGCATTGAATCTTTTTTTTTGCCCTTTTGTTTGGATTTTGAGACCCTACTTTTTGAGTAGTGATAGTGCTGATAGCTTCAAAGTGGCAACTGTTACCTGAGAAAACTCCTACAGAATTGCAGTCCCCCAATGTGTTTTAAGAAACAGTTGTTGCATGGGATAATTTTTTTCAGTGTAATTGAGTTGATAAATAATAATTAGCTGATGTTAAAAATAAAAAAGTGAGATAAAATAATGAACACTAAAAGCAGCAGGTTTGAACCTTATTTTTTAAATACAAGTCTACAGGATACAATAAGAATTGCAAATCTTAATGCTCTTCAAGACCAAATCAAGTGAAATTTGGAGCTGCCTGGAGTGCTGGCTAAATAGACAGTTCACTGTGGGTCATTCAAAGACTTCTTCAATGTTCTTGCAAGTTCAAAATGCACAAGAGTACAAGTGGCTTGCATGGTTCTGCAGAGGATGCTGTTCATGCTCAGGCCATCATGGCAATTACTGTATTCCACCCATTCTACATGATACTCCATGGTTTCTGTGTCTAGCCTGTACCACAAGATTTATAACCTTTCTAATGTTTAAAACTACCTTAATAGAACCACTCCTCCCTGGGTTTTGTAGTCTATGTATGGCGAGATCATGGAGAAAGCCTTAACTGTCTGACTCTGAGCTCTCTGATTTTAGGTAAGGATTAAAGCCCTGGAAACTTCTTAATGGGTGTTTCTTCCAAATGTACTTTTCCTTTCAAGACATGAAAATTCTTCCTTTAATAAAGCAGGGTCTCATAAATACAGAGAAAGGAAGCTGACCTTTCTTAAGCTACGGATCAAGAAACAAATTAAAGATGACAGGTTGCATGCATGCCTAAATGAGAGGAAGACACAGCATTAAATTAGCCATGAGCTAAACTTCAGTGAATCACTGTCACCAAAACAAAACACATTTGTTTGCTATAATATCTGTCAGAGTTTAATCATATTCATCTATATTATTATTCTAAGCAAGAGATACATTACACAGTGTTTGTCTACAAAAATAACCTTGTCTTTTTCTTCTCTGAAGACTATCTTTCAATACTACTTTAGAAAATATTTTTGAATTCTAAAATTCTAACAGTCCAGTTTTCCAATTTTCTGTTTTTCTAACAGCCTTCTCTCTTAGTAAAAACAAAAGATGGCTTGCTATGTGATGCTTCAGAACACACCTATGTTTTTTATGTCTTAAAAATAGATGGAAATGTAAAGAAACTCAGCAGATAGTCTCTGTGAAGTCCCTTCAGAGACAATAAACAGTGCATTTTCCAGTAAGTGTACTCTTCCCAGAGAAACCCTCCCTGTCTTTTCATTAAGAACAAGCATATGAGAGGTGTGCTTAATAACTTATCTACCTTATCTAAGGAGCCTAGGAGAGGGCACAGGTGAGCTTCCTGGTGGGCGCAGGTGAGCTTCCTGGTCAGGATCACTCCATTTATTTAGAGGTAAATCAGAAACTAGAATCTCTTTGGTTTTTCTTTGTATTCTAAGGAAAATCACCCTCAAAGAGAAAATTACAGAAGAAAGTATTTAGTGCCGAAAAAATGATACCATTTGTGAATTCTCTGTATCGTGCTCCAGTGATGTGCTTAAATGTTGACACTGGTCTACAAGAGCTAGTTCCAGGACAGGCTCCAAAGCTACAGAGAAACCCTGTCTCAAAAAAAATAAAATAAAATAAAAAAGGGGATGGAAAATACCCCCAGAAATAGATTACATAAAGTTTTATTAATTTTATTAATTATGAATTTTCTTAACACTAATGAGAAAAGAACAATAACAGCAGAGAGACACTGGATTATAGAAAAGTCTTCTGAATTAAATCAGCCAATGTATTTCAGGGATGTATTAATGTTACAATGGAAACCAGAAGATGTGGTACATTGGGGAAGGGGTTTCACTGGGGTTTCCACAGGAGAAAAAAGCTATGGATACCATCAAACTTAATAAAGATATAGTCTGCAGAAGGGAAACCTTTTGAGAAAGAGAAATGATGGCTCATCCACAGAGGTGACAACTATACAGGTGGTAAGGAAACCTCATAAAGATTGGGGCAGCATTCTGTTCTTGTCTTTGTGGGAAAATACTCATCTTAAAAAAGTCTAGAGACCCTGGACATCTAGATGCCTAAAAAGGAAAAGCAAATTATCCAGATAGGCTCACCAAGCAAATAGAATTATGACTTATGAGGACATGTCATCTGAGGGTTTGAATCTCTGAACATAAACTAGAAAAATAGTAATAATTCACTTTAAAAAATCAAAGCTGGCTCTGGAGTTGGACAATAGCTCTGTTCTTCTCTAAAACCAAGCATGTTGTTAAAATAAAATTTCAGAGTTTCTGTCTCATGTATGAGCCATTATATGGGACAGAAATAACAAAGAATTTAGAATAATTTTACTTTTTCATACCTATTTTTGTCTCTATCATACCTTTCATTTAATATATGTTTGTATAAATAATGTTTAAGTTTTCCACAATGAATAATGAATTTTCCTGCAGTAGTAAACTTTGAAGTTTTCAGGAAGAAAATAGAGCCCCACAACAATGACTTCACCTCATTGATATGACATCATGATGCTGATAGCACTATTATAAGACCTGTTTTGGGTGCTAGCTGCTCAAGATGGTTCCAACTTGGTTAGCTGAAATGGTGTATCATCCAAATAGGAAACTCAGAAATACCCTACCAAATACTCAAAGATTATTTGCAACTATACCAAACAGTTATCTTGAAACTTAACCATTATTTTACTTTTACAGGACCCCATAGAAAGAACAGCACCCTAATGACAGCTGGAACTGATTCTAGCAGATGACGTCCCCTCTCCCAAAAAAGTTTGTCCTCTGGGTTAGGGAAGTCAATTAGGGATTGATTATGATTGGTATTAGATTGGGAGCTGGGGTGTAAATTTTGGAAGCTCAGAATCTCTTAGAAAAGAAAACAGGAATTTGGATGGGATAATAAATTAGTGTGAGATTACTCACACTAATAATAGTGAGTAATAGAGTGAATACTTTTGAGCTATTATTTATAGACAATTTGCATGGGCATAGATTTTGTACCAAGAGCAGGAATATACATATAACAAAATAGATAATATATAATAAAATTGACCTTAAATTTGTATTAATAAAGCAAGGGCCATACCAATGCAAATCTCTATAGCATTTATAGACAATATTTGGGCATATTTCTCTCCATATGGCTTCCTGCTTTTTGGTTGAAGGCTGTTATTCAGGCTTTTCATGGTATATCCTAGGTGCTAGGTTCATCTCAGTCAGTAGTTGGGCAAAGTAATTTGGGGGGGTGATGTTTACAGCAATCTTTCAGGGGGTCTTAGTGCATCAAACAATATTAGTATGGAAGCAATCCATGTGTTCTCATCATCTGTGGAAACAAAAGAAGAACCTTTTTCCAAAGCAACACTACACCTAAATAAATAACTTTTTATTATAATCAATTCTGAGCTAGTGTGGGATTTCTTTTTAGCATCCATCTTTAATTGGGACACTTAAAAATCCATTAGCTAGGTTAAACAGTTAATTAATTGTTACAAGCCAGTTTGGCAACTTCAATATAGATCTTAAAGAGTTCATCATCCTATTCACCAATTTCCTTGCATCCAATTACTATTGTCTACCCCTTCATCCACCATGCTTCATAGCTGCTAACACTGTGTTATCTAACTTATTGTGGTCACTGTTTGTCTCTACAGATAAATGAGAAAATTATCTTTTTGTGTGGTTTCTTTCATTTAATAAATTATATAAATATATTTCTGTGACTGCAAATGACAGACTTACATTGTTTTGTGGGATTAATGATATTTGAATTATATTTATACTATTAGACATATGTAATTATATGATATTTTCTTTACCTATTTCATCAATAGACACTTAGGTGCCCTCTACATCCTAGTTACTACAGATATCATGCAATAAATGTTAAACCGCAGATGTCTCTTTTATATTCTAGATCCATTCTCTTCAAGTGCACATGCAGTAGCAGCTTTGCTGGATCCTATGATATTTCTGTTTCAACAATAGTTTTATGAACCTCTACACTGTTTTCCAGCATGGGTGTAATAATTTTCATTTTCGTCAACAATGTCTGAGCATTTTTCTTACCACATTTGTTATATTTGTCATTTTTGATGACAACTAGTCTAAATGGAATGATATGAAGTGTTCTAGTGATTTTGATTTGCATTTCATCTTGATGAGTGAGGGCCAAAAATTTTTTCATGTTCTTACTAGCCATTTGTAAATACACTTTTGAGAGTTATTAATGGCCATAGGATAGTTCAGTATTAAAAGTGAATTCTACCAAGCCCGAAAACCTAAGTTTTAATCTCAGGAGAGATTCAACAGGAACAGATTGTCTTCTGGTCCCCTATATGCACTTTCACTCAAAACCAACCAAATAAATGAAATATATGCCTATTGGACTCATCTGTTCATTTTTTGAAGTGAATTATTTGCTTTTTTTGCTCTTAAGTTCTGTATGTGTTTGGCAAATTAAACTGTATTACTGTAGCTCTATATTACAGTTTGAAGTCAGGAATGGTGTTACCTCCTCAATTTCCTTTACTATACAGGATTTTTAAGCTGTTCTGTGTTTTTGTTTTTACATATGAAATTGAGTATTTCTCCTTCAAAGTCTGTTCCTGTTATTGGCATATAAACAGATATGTGGACAAATGGAATGGAATCAAAGACCCTGACATAAATCCATACACCTATGAATACCTGATTTTTATGAAGAAGCCAAATGTCACAATGGAAAAAAGAAAGCATCTTTTACAAATGATACTGGCATAACTGGATGTCATCATGTTAAAGATTGCAAATAGATCCATATCTATTGCCGTGCACAAAACTCAAGTCCAAATGGACCAAGGGCCTCAAAATAAATTCAGTTACATTGAATCTGATAGAAGAGAAAGTGGGAAGCAGCCTTAAGCGCATTGACACGGGAGACCACTTTCTAAACAGACACTAAAAACAACGATCAAGAAATGAAACCTCCTGAAACTGAAAAGCTTCTGTAAGGGAAAAGACACAATAAATAAGACAATGACAGCCTATAGAATAGGAAAACATCTTCACCAAACCCCCGTCTGATGAAGGACTGATCTCCAAACTATATAAAGAACTCAAAAACCTAGATATCAAAATACAAAATAATCCAATTTAAAAATGGGGTACAGATCTAAACAGAGAATTCTCAGCAGAAGAATCTCAAATGGCTGAAAGACTTTTAAGAAATTGCTCAGCATCCTTAATTACCAAGAAGCCCAGACCTTATTTAGACCTTATTGTTGTGATGATCCTTATTCATAAAAAGCAAACAACTATGAAATCTTCATGATTTATAACAAGTGTTATATTTCTGGTAAGCTTCAAGGTAGAAGCTTTCTTCTGTTAGTTCTTGGTCTTTGATTGTTCACTCTTCTCCTTCTCTCCATTTCTTCCTTCCTCCCTCTCTTCCCACCCACCATCTCGGTTTGTAGCCTTGGTTGGCTGGAGCTTGTTATGTTGTCTAGGATGGCCTTCAAATATTAGAGACCAACCTTTTTTAGCCTCCCAAGCATTAGATTAAAGACATGCCCAGTCATGACCAGCATGATATAATCTACCAAAATGTTATATTTTTTAATGTCTTGCTTGTTATAACTGAAATAACTTTTGTTATTGAAAATTTTCTCATAGGCATTCAGATCTTCATCCCTCTGTTTAAATAATTACAGTATGATATTTATGATATCTCTGCTTCAGATTCCCCCCCCTCAAATTACTGGAGGTTCAAATTCAGTACATTTGTGAGAAATATCTGGCAACTTTCAGTCTGCCACATAAAGCAACCAAATGAGGCTACTCCAACCTGAAAATTGCCTTTATTTTACAATTTGTATTCATGTGCACATATGTAACACTGAGAAAATGTTCTCTCCTCTCATCACGAATTCTAAAGCAGTTTACAGACACAATTAGAAGGATTTCCTAACTTTGTACCATCTAGGAAAATTGGTGCTTACACCTCTTTTTAAATATTTCTTTTCTTTTCTTTTTTTCCTTTTTCATTCTCAATTCAGTTCGGTGCTACGTATTCTCAAGATGTTTCCTTGATTCCCTGGAGCCAGTTAAAAAACATTATGTGGCTTGCATTATAAAAAAAAAAGAGAAAGAAAATAAACAAAAATTTGTAAAACCACCAAGAGGTTGTTACAGTGATGTGTGGGAACAGCTCTTTAAGAATGGGAATACAGGGATATCCCTGTGTTGGATGCAAAGAATGATCAAGAATGAGCAGCAGAAGGTGATGATTGCCAGAACAGTTACATTACTCATACTATATACAACAAAGGAACATTTATGCCAACTTATCATTACAAAAGATTTGGTAGATTAGGTTTGAGAAATAGTCTGAAAGTTCACTGAGACACATGAGCAGAAATCTAAGTACATAGGTTGTCCTTTTCACTTCAGACTTTAAAGGTAAGTCATATGGAGGAGAAAGTATTTCCTATGCTTCAGCCAGGCAGTGTCACAAATCAGTCTTTGTAAACTTTTCTAATTTAACTATAGGGATCATGATTCTGGTCTTATATGTATACCTATAATTTCGCCACTACAAAGCCTGTACAAAAGGAATATTACCTTGTTATAACAAAATGAATTTAAATTTGCAATGCTTATAAATTCTATTGGAGAACTACATTGTCAGAAAATTACATAAATAATTCAAGTGCTAGTCTAAGAATTCCCACAACCTGAATATACCAAGTAGCCACTTACCAGGCAAAGAAAGAAAAGGAGTCCTACATTCTTTCTTGGGTGGCTCCTCTCCCAACAACTCTTCATTCTCTTAACACAAGCAACTGGCATATTAACTGCTAACATTGTAATGCCACATTTTTTTTCTTGTTGCTGCTACATTTTAATTACAAATGGAGGAGAATCACTTGGAATTGTACGGGCACCATGAAGAATATCCTAAACTGAAGAGACTTGAGACCCAGAAGACACAGGAAGCAGCTTTTGGAGAGCCTCCCTTCTTTGACTATATGCAACAACTTCTGGGCAGCAAAGTTACTATGAATCTCTCACATTTCTGGTGCATTTTATGTCTCTGAAGGAAAGGGAAAGGCTACTGGAACCGGTGTAAACAAACTTTCTCATATCCAGTACATTTCACAAACTCATTTATCTTTGCTGTGGAGATCTCACTGCTATTTCCTAAAAGCATCTATGTTCTTTCCCTTTCTTTACTAAAAAAGGTATATAACCCTCTTACTTCAGCCTTTTAGCTAACTGGAAACTTTGGTTTTTATATGTTTGTTTTTCTACTTTATATGTCCTCTCTGTTTTAAATCTGCCTTTCCCCATCACTGAAGGTCAAAGGGTAAAGGAAACCTTGGCCCTTACTCTCCTAATAGAATTGTCCATTATGCTCCTTTTTATGTCTTAAAGATTTTTGCTTAAAATTGTATTTGCATAAACAATTTGTCTGAAAATTATTCTTAAGTGAAATTTTAGGAAATTTTCCAGTCAACTACTGTATGAATTTTATGTTGTCCTGCTCATTCATTTATTTTAAAACATAGGTCTAGGAATGCAGTTCAATATTTGAGAGCTTGCCTAACATGCACAAAGCCCTGGGTTTGATCACCAATACTGACAATAAGAATGCTTGTTTATTAAATATCAATTTACATCAAACGTCTTGTGAAGTAGTGATGTATCTGGTAGTAACATGCTTGCTGTAAAAACATGAGAGCCTGAATTCACGTAGCTAGCACTCATAAAAGCAGGCAGAGAGAGGTGGGTGCTTGTAGTGCCAGATAGGGAAGTAGAAAAAGGTGGTGGAGAGTGACTGGAAAGAGATCCAAAGTAGACCTTTGGCCTCTACATGCGTACTTACAATGGCATGCAGATGTGCACACAGAGAAGTGTGTCTACACATACATCCAACATTCATACACGAATAAAATGCAAAGGGTAAAATTAAAAGTTATCTAACATGGATACTACAGAATCAGTTGAGGGCAGAAAATTGGTGGAGTCAAGAGAAAACCAGGAGGAGGTTGTTAAAAGAAGCCCATTCAAGACGAACATGGAAATAGTTGCGTGTAGGTGTGCAGTAAGTAGGACTGGCTCTTAATTAGTAGATACCTATTGATTAGGTGTGGGAATTCTTAGAAAGTAATGACAGCTACAAATGACATTAAAAACAATTCACACTGTTTGCTTGTTTATATGTTTACCTGTTGAGTTTGAGATGATAGAATCATCTAGTGAGTATTTTATACAGAAAGGGGTTTAAACACTCATAGCTAGTTTTCTCTGTTAGAACAGAAATCACAAAAATATGAGGCAAGGAAAGTAAAGGTGAGAAAAATCTAAGCACTTGTCCCAAAGTAATAAAATTTCAAGATGTGGAAAGGTGGTAAGTAGAACCACATGTATTCCTTGTGTACTTTTTCAGCCTGCTTTTAATGTATTAGTAGTAGTCATGGATTATATAATATTGTGTAAAAAGAACAGCAATATCTCTCCAGCATGCCCAGTAACACATTGTACAGTGCATAAGCAATCTATAAATGTTTATGTAACGTTTCTAATCAATAATTTTTCCTCATTCTATAACAGTTTATAAAGGTGGATGAACCAATCATTGTTCAAAGGTTCAATAAACATTACATTCATTCTTGGAAGATTATAAAAGGATTATTCCGATACCTTAATTTAATACATTCATCATTTTCTTTTTATATTCAAAAATTTGAAAGTGCTTAATAGTGTGCTTTTTTGTATTTTGGTTCTTCTACAAATGCATACATTTGTTTATAATTTGGAGAATTGTACCAAATCAATGCTTTGTTTCTAAGGCCCATTTATTGTGTCTCTGATTAAATTCATTACCTTTAAATGCCAACTGAAGTGTGTATCCACCATATTTTTCTAATATATTTTCTCAGACCTTGAAGAGTTCTCAGGTTTTTCCAGTAGAATCTGAGTCTCTATGGATTATTACTGAATAAATTTATGCAGGATCTCAACTGCTGTTTCATAACTTAAGGCAATATGACTGAGCAAAGGGATATTGCTGTCCAGAACATGTCAGTGAATAAGAACCTCTTATAGGAATATTTGAGAACCGATGAAAACAGAGGGACTTCTTAACGCAAATGAACAACACAGGCACAATACAAAAATAAATAGAGATTCCCTACTTCTTTTCAAGGTGTTTGTCAGTGTGTCCCCACAGACTCCTTCCCCAAATTTCAGGTCGTTGTGGGGTTAACAAGCTACAAGAAGTCTTAAGAGGCGGCAGAGGGGGTGGGAAGTGAATATCGCCAATGATCAAAAAGAATCACATGGCATTAAAACACTTCACCCTATTCAGAATGGATATACATTTTCAAAGTCAAATTACCATAATCATTGCTAAAGAATTGGGGAAAGGTGATCATCTTTACCCTTTTGTTGGGAGATTAATTTGAAGGAAATTGGGGGAAACTAGATAACAAGATAGATAGCTAAACTGAGCAAGGTATCCCAAGCCCAGAAAGACAAACACCACTTGCTTTGTTTTCATATGTGCATCCTATTCCTGAGACTTTAGTTTTGTGTATTTTCTTTGAAGTCCGCCAGGGACCCAAGCAAATTAGGTGTGTGTGTGTGTGTGTGTGTGTGTGTGTGTGTGTGTGAGAGAGAGAGAGAGAGAGAGAGAGAGAGAGAGAGAGAGAGAGAAATTCATTCCAATTCCAGACGGAAATCTCACATGACTGCTTAGCTGAATTGAGGTAGAATAAGCAACCCCCAAAACATCTGTATTTACACCCACACAGAATATTGAATTGCAAGCCTTAAACAGAATACTTTCTTTACGTAGAATGTAGGTAAATGCAAAGGCTTAGGACTGCCCAAAACTATGAGAACAGAAGAGAGTTGAGGGTTCAACCCTAGACAAAGTCCTTACACTACCCCCATTTAAGTCTACAGGAACATTGCAGAAAAGAGAAATGGAAAGAGGAGTCTATAAGAGCTGGAGAGAGGTATTACAAAGTACCATCTTCTAAGCATAGAATGTCTGTGGAAATCCCTAATTCGAAAGCAGTTAGATAAGGTGGTTCCACAAAAGTCAGGCTATCCTGAAGTCATCTAGAGGTGGTGAAGGAACTCATGGGCTGCTGATCTGCAGGTAATCAATAGATTTTTGAAGTGGGGGTCATATATCTTAGTTCACCTTCTATTGCTGTGACAATAACTATGAGCAAAAGTGACTTGGGAGGTGGTTTCACTTTACAACTCCCAGGTCACAATCCATCACTGAGTGGATTCTGGATTTAGGAACTTTATTATGTAAATGAACCACAGCCTGCACAGTCAGACCTGAGAAACTTAAGGTAGACTGTTGAGATTTCTTTCTTCTAAGTAGAAACATAAAAGAAATAGAGCAAAATTGGTAACAAATATTTAACTCCATCTTAATTAAGGCAATATTTTCCAGTTGCAATACAAGAAATAATTATACATATGCATGCATAAAATATGTGAACTTGTGCTGTAATGTAAATATAATGTATAAACATGCTTTCATAAACGCTCATGTTATTTTTAAAGAGAAATTTACTCTCAGGTGTGTCCTGATTTTGATAATTAAAACTACAACAACACATTAGGCAGGACAATGAGCAAGGAAAACAATAAAGGTTGTGAAAAGTTTTCATTTCATTCTATTTATCTTACAATGTTCTGCCACAAATTGATGTTCCATTCTTTTGCAGCATTTTGTTTAGTCATTTGAAATTAGTTTCACATTGCAATGAGTGACCTCGGGGGTCAGAGATAACATTTCCTATAATCTCCATGGCACCCAACTCTGCCACATGCTGGAATAACAAACTGCAATGGGAAAAATGACTACAGTTTTGCTATTGGCACAAGTGTGAACATTTGCCCACATGCCTGTTGCAGCGAAGGCATCAACCTCTCAGAATGAATGAGCTTTGTAACTGAGGTCCTGAAATATCTGTTACTTTGCAAAAGCCATAATCAGTTACTGTGGTTAGGAAAATCAACTACAATAAATCCACCTAGAACTGAAATAAACTAGAATGATATTATTAAGATTTGGATTCCAGTCGATTGAGAAATGCTGAAAACTTTACATTTTCAATATGTTATATGAATATATGAAATTACTTAGACAAAGAATATAAGGTAATCTTTTATCTGATTTACCTACTACATGGAACTGACCTATGCCAGTGTTTTGCAGTTCATTTTCAAAAATAAAGTACTTTGAAAACTTCTTTTGACAGCTGCTTCTCATATGAAATGTATATTTGAAGTGACTTGATGTCGCTTAAAGACTGAAGTATGGAGCATAGATAATACAGAGAGAATAAAGATGAAGCCAAGAACATATGCAAAGAAATGAGATGTGTGTAACTGACAATGACCTGCAATTTTTGACAAGATGTTGAAAAAAAATTCTTCTGAAATTCAGGTTGACAAGATGACAGCTAGTCTATGAGTGGATGTGATTTTGTGCTGAGAACATATGGCCCCCCCGTAGAACCTTGAACACAGCACCACACACACTGGACAGATCAAAAGAAGTGCCAGCAACTTTGAGGTAATGGGATATCAACTTGAAGTGAGTAGGGAACTAGGGTCTTTCTAAAGCTTCAGAAAAGTTCAAAAAATTACAGCCTACTGCAAACAAATTCTAAGGCACACCTCCTAGTTTATCTTCTGCATGGACAGTTAGTTACTCCTGATAAAGATGGAAAATTCTTTTTAGAATGCAATTTAACAGAATATATAACAATGTAGTTTATGACAGAATGATTGTAGCTGTTCCCCTTCGGCAATTAAACAGTGAGTTGTGACTCCATCTGGTAGTAATAAGTGTGCTAACGTTTTTTAAAGCATAAATATCAACCTAGAAAAATAGGTTGCTTAGTAGAAACCAATCTATGAGTGCCTCTCTCTGAGTAAAACTTAGGATAAATTTGAACCCCATAAGGTTTTAAATAGCTTTTTCAGATCAGAAATAACAAGATTTCTGAGAGAATAATTTGAGTAAGTTCCTTTATAGATACATAACCTCCCCCAAAGATAACAAACTGTTAAATTTTCTCCTGACATGGCTGACTTACACTTATCTCATGCAGGAGCAGTGAGCCTGGGGGAAGGGATGACATTTCTAAAGATGCAGCCCGCTGACTGAGAGTAAGACATTGAAAAGGAAGGGAATTAAAATAAGGGCATTGTGAATACGAAACCTGTGCTCCACCTGAAAGATCGTGAAATTTTATTCTTGAAATGAATGCAAATTCAGTCCAGTGAAGCTTGATCTTCCAATGAGTTTTTCAGTGTTCTTACTATGCACAACCATAGCAAATCTAAACCAGTGGCCCAAAAATAATAGACCAAAGTGTAAGGAAGTTAATCATCAAAAAGCAAAGTTCTAAATCATCACAAGAAAGCAAAGTGTGTACCATCTTCTGTGCAAACATTACAGCTACCAATAATTATGAATAATGTTATTGGGAGCTGTTATCAAGGTACAGAATGACATCTATTGTGTTATATCTTTTTTTCCTAGATGAAAGCACTCACACTCTCAGTTTGCTTTTATTCTGTTTTCTATGTAGTTTGATCTCAATATTCTATCAACATAGCTCTTCTCCAGCCCTTCATTACAAAACCTAGAGGAACGGAATCAGCCATCAGGTCTGGGGCCCTTCATTCCATCTGTGGGACACCCATGATGGAGGGAGGAATCAAATTTTTTTCCTGTGACTTCCCCTTTGCACACATATGTAACATACATTCAAACTCAAAATAAACAAATAATTGAAACTATAAAACAAATATTGATCGTCTATTGTTATTTGAAATTTGTGGAGACCTGCAATATTATTATGATAACCATGATGTGCCCTCACTAGTATTTCCTACCTCTGCATGTGGTGAACATTTTTGTGTGTTGCTAGGAGATTTTACACTATCATGCTTTATCCTAAAGTGTTCTGTTATATTGCAATGCATTAAACACCACCCATGATCCATGTGGTTATGTTTCCTCAATTAATGTTTTCCAGTCAAATTTACCTTAACCTGGTATTTTAAGCATCATATCATAACCTTCAGAAGTTGCATTCTTCTCTGCCCATTATACTGTGTTATAATCAGGAAAATGTTCTTTCTTTTCTTCCTTTCCTTTTTCCTTTTATAATTATTTTCTTTCTACTTCCCATTACATCTTTCTTCCGCATCTATGTCTTTCTTACCCCCACCCTGCCTCCTTTTCTGCAAGGTCTAGCTATGCAACCCAGACTGTTCTTGGATTTAAAATCCTCCTTCCTGTGTAAAGGGGCCATGGGCAAGAACCACCACATAGAGTTTTCCTCTACTCTCTATATATGAATGTTGTGCTCCTTCTAGATTTCTCCTAGCAAATTAATAGTTCACAAGTAGTCAATTCCAAGACATTAAAATGATCTAATCATTCTATTACTCACCCTCACACACCTAATCCAACACTCCTCTGTTCTTCCGCCATATACTTCTTTCCAGCTCCACTATTAGCATGGTTATTCAATCATAATTAATTTTTTACCCATCCCAATTGCCTTTTAACTTATCATAACATTGCCATTTTTAGTTTTCTTACATTTATTTTATGCATGACAGAAAGTAATTTTTCAATAAAAAATAAATAAATAAATAAAAAGTTTATTTTAGATCTTGGTTAAAATCTTTGTATACTTTATTGTAATTGGACTAAAATAAATGCATGGGGACATCCCATGAAATCTTATGAACTGATGCGGACACATGACCACTCCCTTCATATCGCCTGTTCTATAACCTCCCCATGACTTGGCTTGTTTTAGTGTTTCAAGCATATCCCATCTCCTTCTGATATTTCTTTGTGCACATTCTCATTTTTTATTGTTTTGCTTCATATGGTGCTGTTACTGTGATTAATATACTCAGCTTACTGACTAGTGATATTTCCTGGTTATTATAATGAAATAGAAAGTAGACATATATTCAGAAAATTACTTACCTATTTAGAGAACACTGAAACTATCAGTTTATTCAATTTTAAGTGATTTGAAGAGGATAATCTCAGAACCAAAAAAAAGAAATCCTTACGCTTGGAGCTGATGAAATATTTCATGTTAGTGATATCTAAATGGAGTTCAGAAAAATGAATACTGGGACCTTGGAAGTTAGAGATGAATGCAATAAACATGCAAGCACTGGTTTCTCTGTGTTCTGACTCTAGATAAAGACAAATGTGCAAAGAGAATTCACAAAATTCATGGTTAAGTTTTGAAAAGGCTGCTGTCCCACTGAGTTATAGAAATTGCTTCCCATTGATCTCTTCTCTCAGGAGAACAGAACAAAAAGGAAACAAAACAGACTTTAATACACCCCAGATCTATTTCCAGTCTCATTTTTCCTTCCTTTCACTCTAATGACCATCTTCTACATTGGGAATAAAATTATACTAATCCACAATTCAAAGCCTTGGCCTAATTTCCAAGTGAGGAACAATAGGTGTTTCTAAAGTCTGAGTTTGCTAACCAGTGCTACAGAGTGGACCTATTTCCATGGTAGGAATTCACAAACTGTCTTTACCCTCATTCCAGATGGGCTGCTGTGTAGAAGGGGTCCTTCCGTGAGTGCATTTAGTCATTATAAACTCACTTCCACAAGTGTTTAGCACTGCCTCTTCTACAGGTCTCTACAGTCTTTACTAGAACTTTCTCAAAATATGCAGTCCTGACTACAAATGCGTGATCATTTTTTTCTGCATTTTTCCTATGGTAATTTTTGACCAAACTTACATGAGCTTCTATAATAATAATTTTATGATTATGGTCACATCTTTTCTTACAATTCTTAGTCTTACTATGATACTTAGTCTTCAGCGTCCATTTTAACAAGAGTATATAATTAACTCAGAAAATAGACATACGATTAACTCAGAAAATAGTCACTAAGTTTAATAGAAATATATGATGTTGATAAATGTTAAGTACTTTATAAAGGGTTTTAGATCTTCATTTAATTATCATGCATGAAATAGTAAAGTTATTGTCCTTATTCTCAATTAAAGTTGAGAAAACTTAGTCATAATTATACTTCATAACTGGTTTTGGATTACAGAGGTTGTAAATACTTAATCCAGAAAGCCTCCATGAAGGTAACGCAGGGTAAAAAAATATACTAAAAAAAAACACATGGGGAATTTTAAATGTCGACTTATACTCGAGATGAACATTATTTTATACATATGTGTGTGCTTCCTTTGTAGGACTATAAGGCCTACAAGACCAAGAGATGAATCAACCTGGAGTCTGCCTGAGAACATAGCAACAGCTGCTGTCAGAGGTCCTGATTGTGCCTAGCCAATGAGTGGCAACCACGTGATATTAACAGTTTGGAATGCAGCCTAGGTGCTGGGAAGAGGGTATATAAGGCTCTCCCCATTACTGAATAAAAGACTTTGTTGTTTGCCTTTTATCTGACTACTGATGTCTGTAATGTTGACTCCATGCCTTCACTCCCACTCCCCCAAGGAAGCTGTTAGGGCCCAGCAACAATCTATCATATTTTTTGCATTAACTATGCTATATTTATGTCTATGATGATGTTAGTATATACATTAATTTACTTATTAATATAGGTTATCATGTGTGTATGCATTTACCCTACCATGTGTTATAGGAACTCTACAGCTCTGTTTATATTCAGTTTTGGCATTTATTTATTTATTTATTTATTTTACATGGCAATAATGCTTTTAATTCATTTAACATTAGATTTGCAATAGTGTTGCTCTGTCAACAACAAAGCATGGCCGTTGCAATTTCCAACTTTATCTTGAAAAATTATCACCATACTACCTTGTTGCAAGAAAAATAATCACTTTTTATTAATTTACAAAAGAAAACACAACTTTCTAAAGTTACAAAAGTGATCTTATTCCAAAATGGAGATAAGCATTTACTTGAAAAGTTACATAAAATCTATCTTGTAGACTCAAGAGTATCATTTAAAATTAATCTTATCTACTGTGTTCACTGGGAAAAAAAGCTCTCCAAAGGTGTGTAAGCCTTATTAATTTTTAAGCAATGAAATTTCAAAATCTTCATAATCACTTTGCAAAAGCAGTGTTCAAGAAATATAAAAATTAACCCAGTTTTTCACATTTTAAAGTTCTGCAAAGAACTCAGCATCTATGTCATCTGGGATGATGATCTAAATCTCCACACATTCTTTTTACTCAACATTCTTTTATCCAAAGTAATAAATTAACATCTACAGGGTTGTTTCCATAACGCATTTATGAACTGTGTATTATAGTACTAACAAGAAAAACGTGGTTCTGCCATCAGGGACACTGAAGGTTATTGGATAAGGATAGCCTTAGAGTTTGCTGACTCTTTTTCAAATGAAAATTCATCAGGGCCTGTGTCTAGGTCTCAATGTCTTCCCGAATACACCAGAGGCATAGAGACATAAGACAAGGATAGGAAGAATGACTCAGATCTATGCAAGAAAAACAGTGCTCTGACCACATAATTTTATTGTATTATACAACTTCTGGAGACAGAAAAGCTGCCTATGCATATGTAGATAAGGATCTCTGGTATGGTGATGCCCATGGCATGGCTACCAACACCTGACAACCATAGCTAGAACTGTCCTCTGTTACACATACCAGTCTTCAGGCATGTGTGCACTGTACTAGCTTCAAATGCAACTGATTTATTAGAATAATAGAAAACACAATCATGAGATTCAATGTGGGTATTACATACTGTGATTTGTTTAATTCAAAAGATCGTAAGCAGCTGTACCTGCTGAGGGGCTTGGAGCCAAAGTTCTATGAATGATTCCATCATGCTACCAAATAAACCTTTCAATTAGGAATACTTTTTCAAGTGCATTACACTATTAGCCATATCCTTCCCAGAGTATCTTCCAGTTCACAGAACTCTGGTAGGACTAGGTAGACACCACAGGAGGAGAAGCGTTCCGGTTTACAAACAGAGTTCAATGAACTACTGCCAACTTGAAGAAATTTATAAAAGTATAAGGTAAGGGACACTTGCTTTGTTTGTTTGTTCATTTTTCTGAAAAATATTGCCTCATTTCACATACACCGAGGAAGGGAGAGAAGGAACACAATTCACTGAGCTGCTTTCCTAGACTGGAAAAGAGGGTTACAAAGCAGGTCCATTGAGAGTCATGTGGAGTACCCTACATTATTACTTTAATATTATTTGGGTAGGAAACTGATTTAACTCCATTATCAGTAACTGAATTCAGGAAAATTTAGTCACGCAAGCAGGAAAGGGAAAGTGGATGGACATGAGAGTTTTCATGGTTGAAACAAGGACTAAATATTCCACCCACCCCACTGCCCACAAATATCATTTTTCATCCACAATTACATTCTGTCAGCAATTATATTCCCCTCATAAGGACACATAATCTGACTTTGGAAATTGTGTTTCTGAAAGGGCACCATCGTGGAAAAGCCTCCAATGACTTGGCCAGATTTTTCTTACCGAACTATTTCCACTTTATTATAATTTCAACCATGAATTTGCAAGCCTAAAGACTTTGTTTTGAAATATTTTGGTGCCATTCTCCCTACTGTGAATATACCTCAACTTGTTGCAGGAAATTAGGCTACGGTATAACATTCAAGACACTATACCCCAGAAGTTAAAACTATCACAGCAATTAAAGACTATATAAATGTGCACAGCCAACATCTGCCTTTCCTGGAAGTTCATGCAGGCACCCTTTCTTATGCTGATCTTGTCTCTTGTCCTATCCTATATTTTTCTCCATATATGATCATATACAGTTACAATGCAGCCACTACACAACCTCTTCTAACAACCATGGTCCACATCCCATGGTACACTGTTGTGGAACTGTTACATGTAGTTTCCTTACCAATCACTATTATGTTCAATGTGAAGAGCTGTGGCAGACATCATCTATATTTTTTGTTGTGAGCCTAACCTATAACCTTCAAGTCTATTATTAGATATTAGAAGATGGAAAGATCTCCGATGCTCATGGATAAATAGGTTTAACATAGTGAAAATAGCCATCTTAACAAAAGCAATCTACAGATTCAAGGCAATCCTCATCAAAATTCCAACACAATTCTTTACAGTCCTTGAAATGACAATACCCAACTTCATATAGGAAAGCAGCAGAAGCAAACAACAAGAACAACAACAAAAACAAGATAGCTAAAACAATCCTATACACTAAAAAAACTTCTAGAGGTATCATCATCCCCAATTTCAAACTATACTACAGAGCTTTATTAATTAAACTTACATGGTATTTATCATAAAAACACAGAGTTTGATCCATGGAACCACATTGAAGGCCCAGATATAAATCCATACATCTAAGGACACAAGATTTTTTATAGAGTAGCCAGAAATACACAATTGGAAAAAGAAAGCATCTTCAGCAAATGGTACTGGTATAACGGATGTCAGTGTGTAGAAAAATACAAACAGAACCATTTCCATTCTTGCACAAAACTCAAGACCAAGTGCATCAAACACCTCAGCCTAACACCAGATACACTGAACTAAATAAGAGAAATCAGGGAATAGCATTGAATGCATAGGCATAAGAGACAACTTCTTGAACAGAACACCCATAGCATAGATACTAAAAACAACAATCAATAACTGGGACCTCATAAAATTGAAGATTCTATAAGGCAAAAGACACCAACAATAGGACAGATTGGAAGTCTACTGAAGGGGAAAATATTTTCACCAAATACATGTCCAATAGAGGGCTAATATCTGAAATAAATAAAGAGCTTAAGAAAATAGATATTAACAAACCAAAATAATCCAATATAAAGATAGGATACAGAACTAAACAGAGAAATCTCAAAAGAATCTCAAATGACTCAAAAAATTAAAAATGCTCACCGTGCTTATTCATCGGGGAAATGCAAATCAAAAAGACTGTGAGATTCCATGTTATACCTGTCAGGATAGCTAACATCAAATTACACAAATGACAGCTCATGCTCAAAAGAATGTGGAGTAAGGGAAACACTCATCTATTGCTAGTGGGAAAGCAAACTTGGGCAAGCATTATGGAAATCAAAATAGAGGTTCCCCAGGAAATGAACCTCAAGACCCAGCTATACAACTCTTTGGCATATACCCAAAGGATGTCCTATCCTACCACAAAGACACTTCATTCATAACAGCCAAAAATCGGACAAAACCCAGATGCCCTTCAACTCAATCAACTCAAGTGTCAATACAGGAAAAGTGGTACATTTACACAATGGAGTATTGCTAAGCTGTTAATAAGTGACATGATTAATTTTGCAGGCAAATGGATGGAATTAGGAAAAAAAAATCATCCTGAGTGAGGTAATCTAGATCCAGAGAGACAAACATTACATGTTCTTATAAGTGGAAATTAACTGTTAAGTAATCATGCTACAGACAGGCTAAGTAACAAAGAGGGCTCAAGGGGGGAAAGATGGATCTCATAGACAACATAGAAGAGATTTTGTGGGTGGACTGGGGCAAGTAGGTATAGGAACAGGGGTTCTAGGTGAATGGGCATAGAGGGAGAATACTAGAAGAGAGGACTGAAACTGAAGGGGTACTTGGGAGGTGATGTAGAAAACTCCCTGGATCCTATACAATTGATGCTAGCACAGTCTCCTAGTAATGGGGAACTTGAGGAAATCAGTGCCAGAAGCAGCCTGCTATCAAATACTATTTTAACTAGGGAAAAATGTGCTGTGTTTATTTAATTATGTAAAGATGTGCTGCTGTTTCTCCTTGCCTGCCTAAAAGGCACCTGACTGATCTAATAAAAAGATAAATGCCCAAAAGCTAGGCAGGAAAGGCATAGGTGAGGATGTCAGGCAGAGAGAATAAGTAGGAGAAAAAAATCTAGGCTTAGGAAAGAAGAAGAAGAAGAAGAAGAAGAAGAAGAAGAAGAAGAAGAAGAAGAAGGAGAAGGAGAAGGAGAAGGAGAAGGAGAAGGAGAAGGAGAAGGAGAAGGAGAAGGAGAAGGAGAAGGAGAAGGAGAAGGAGAAG
>JABTXL010001822.1:3844872-3924747 GCA_025134845.1 Neodon shergylaensis
AGAAGGAGAAGGAGAAGGAGAAGGAGAAGGAGAAGGAGAAGGAGAAGAAGAAGAAGAAGAAGAAGAACAAGAAGAAGAACAAGAAGAAGAACAAGAAGAAGAACAAGAAGAAGAACAAGAAAAGGAGGAGGAGGAGAAGAGGAGGAGGAGGAGGAGGAGGAGGAGGAGGAGGAGGAAGAGGAGGAGGAGAATGAGGGAGAAGGCGGGGAGGGGAATATTTCCAGGGCCAGAAATCAGGCAGCTGCACGCAAACATAGAGACAGTAGAAAAGTAAGATATAAAGAAAGAATGAATGAGGGGGTGGGGGAAGCAAGTCCTGAGGCAAAACATGTTCTTATAAGAACTATCATGAAACAAGCTGTGAAAAAGGGAACAAAAGAAAGGAAAAAGAAAAAAAGGAAAAGGGAAGGGAGCAAGCACACTAAGAGATACAGCAAGAAAAAAACGTCTGCCACAATGCAGGCATTCATTTCCTTGATATGGGGTGGTTGAATATCTGACGCTTCTGTGAATCAGGAATTTTGGTATACTGTCTTGCCTTGTCTTGCTGAAGCTTTGAAGTCATTTTTCTTTGTGTCCTGCATGTCCAGTTTGAATGGTATACTGTCAGCATTTGAGGCAAAGACAATTTCTTGCCCAAATGGCTAGCTTTGCCACAAAGATGTGTTACATTTATTTACACTACATTTGTTTAATTATGTAGACATGTGCTGCTGTTTCACCTTGCCAGATTAAAGCACCTAATTGATCTAATAAAAACCTGAATGACCAATAGCTAGGCAGGGGAGGGATAGGCAGGACTGGCGGGCAGAGAGAATAAGTAGAAAGAAAAAATACAGGCTTGGGAAATTAGAAGGAGAAGAGAGTGAGAGAGTAAGAGAGGATACTCCCAGGACTAGAAGTCAGGCTACCATCATCCAGGTAACAGGAAAGTAAGATATACAGAAGGAAAGAAAGCTAAAAATCCCTGGGGCAAAACATAGATGAACAGTAATAATTTGAGTTATAAGAGCTACAAAGAAACAAGCCTAAGCTGAGGCCAAGCATTCACAACTAATAAAAAGTCTCCATGTCATGACTTGGAAGCTGGTTGGTGACCCAAAAGAAAACCTGGTACACCAGCCATCCTCTATAATCAGACAAAGCTCCCAGCAGTGAGATTAGGACATTAACCCAGCTACAAACCCCTTGTCCTACAATATATCCTGCATGCAATATGTGCTATGGTAATTAATGGTGTCTCAGAACATTGGGAGTCCCCAGCCAATGACCAGTCCCACTTGAGTCCCACACTATGAGAGATGATCCATGCCTACCACTGCATCTATGGCCAGGAATCATAGGCTGGTCAACACAAAGACCCAGGACAAAACCAAATGCGACTGGCATAAATGCAATTATTGCTAACTCATAATGACATTCTGCTACTCACTCTACTCAAAGATCTGTACCTAGCCAAGTTGTCATCAGAGAGGCATACAGCAACTTGTGGGAGCAGATGCAGATACTAACACTTGGCAAAGCCAGGGAAACTCCATCAAAGTGAGAGAGGAAGGATTCTAGAAACCAGAGGTGTTGAGGACACTATAAAAATATCATCCACAAAATCAACTAACAGGGTTCTTAGGTGATCACAGAGACTGCAGCAATAAACCACAGACATGGCATGGGTCTGGGCTGGTTCTCTGCACATACATTATGGTTGTATATCTTGATGCTCTTAGGGACCACAGAGAGTGAGTGTGGTGTGTGTGTGTGTGTGTGTGTGTGTGTGAGAGAGAGAGAGAGAGAGAGAGAGAGAGAGAGAGAGAGAGAGAGAGAGAGAGAGGTGATGATAGGAGTTATATGACTCTTTTGCCTGTATTTGGAATCCTTTACCTCCTACAAGATCACTTTGTCCAGACTTGGTATGAGAATTTGTAGTAGTGCACCACACCCATCTGTGCTCTATGCTCTACCATACAGTTCATGAGCCGGGCAAGAGGCTGGAGATTGAAACATACAAAATACAAAGACTCACTTACAGAGACAGAGACATGTGTCATCCTTGAAACAGGAATCCCCAGGGGCAGGTTATCTAGGGATCCTTAACTGATAGCCATGCCCCAGCCAAACACACCAGAAACCACTTCCCTGCCATCAGGAACTCCCGAGGGTCTTGTGCTCAGAGCAGCTGCAAACATTACAAGTTGTTTACCAGAAATTCAGGATCTTGGGGGTTCACAGCTCCCAACAAGTGTTTGTGGTAGTCTTATTCAAATTTGTTATTTTGTGTTCAGTTGATATCCCTGGAAGACCCGCTTTTCATTTTTTGATTGTTTGTTTAAGGTAATGGAGGAGAAGTGGAGGAGTAGAACTGAGGAATGGGGACAGGCAGACTGGGAGAATGGAGGTAAGGGAAAATTTGGTCAGGATGCAATGTATGTAAAAAATAAAAATGTAAAAATTATAAAAAGATGTCACTTATAAAATGAGAGAAATAATGGGTATAACTCAACATAATATCACAGTAGAATCTCAAGATATTTTTCAAAAATGTAGGATATTGTACTAAATGTTCCACTTTGCCATGTACCAACATTGTTAATGACAGCTTTAGAATAAGTTTACTCAGATGGAGACTTTTAGTATTTTGGGTACAGATTTGAAAAATAATATGTTTAAATGATCTTGTTAGCAGGTAGACTTAGGAATATCCAATAGTCTTTAACTACTCAGAAGGCTCTTCTAGACTGCTTACATGGACCCAGGGATGAGGCTGGCCCAAAGCCCACTACATCAGCATTCCAGCTATGCTTTTTAGTTTTTTTATTATTTCACCATAACCTAGTAAGCCTATTCATGTCTCTTTGCTATGCATTGCATATGAAAGGGAAAATTGACTTGTACATGTAAAACAATCCATGATTTATGCAGAAAACATTGCATGCAATCAGACTAGTCATCGAACAACAATGTTGTGAAAAGATTAATGGAGAAAAGAGGCTCAAAGCAAGTTAGAGCTTTGATAAATCACTCAGTTAGGTTTAGACTGAGCTAACATCAAGGTTAGCCTTTCTCAGTTAGGTGTCCATTGATGTGTGGCACACCTTTGCATAGCTTTACATAAAACTTAGAACAATTCCTTATCATCTTAAGGACTTAATGAAAAATGTATCCTAGTTCTCTAAAGAAACAGGGGGGAGAAATAAATATGCATGTCTTAGTGGGGAACTACTCTTTTAAAGGTTGATTAAGCCCAGAGAAATACAGAAAAGTCACAGTACAGAAGCTGATGTTGTGAAATTAAAGATCGGGATTTTACTAGTCATTTTCTGGACTCCCAAAATATTTGCATTACCCAATGTGTCTTGTAAGATATAACTATGGTGAAAATAGGCATGCACATATTATGATGCACAGAACTAAATCATCAACCACTGACATCACAATTTAAAGCAGTGCACATGTGGACAGTTAGTGCAGTTTTCTCCTGAAGTTCCTTTGTTTCCTGGGTTTCTTACTGTTTTTATTTCTGTAGATAAGCATTAAATTTTGTTGCAGTGTTGGATGCCTGTTAACATCAGCTTACTTCAGTATTAAAAGGTATTGCTATAAAGTTTCTTATTCTTATTCTTTATAAAATGGTTTCTTTTGCAAAACAGAAAAAAGTATCTACTGAAACTATTTTTTCTCTTCACCTTTTGAATTGCAAAGTTTTAGAAGTGACTTTTGATAACTGTGAACTACAAAGTTAAGATTCACCAGGAGTTTTCATGGTTTGTTTTACATTTTCTTTGATAACATGCTTTATATTTTCCCTTTTATTCTCAAACTTCCCTCAGCTCTGTAAAAATGTGCGAAGTTTAAAAATCTAAAGGGACAATTTCATCAAAATGCCCTTCTTTTCACTATTACCTCAAAGTATCAGTAATTTCCCCACCTCACTATTACCAAATATGTTGACCATATAGTGTTTGTTTCCTCACGACTCCTGAACACCCATATTTTTCAGACCATTTTATAATTCTGCTCTAAAACCACCCAATTACCCAAACTGTGCTCACTCTTGCTATGTGTATTTTTAATCATGTTTTAAAACTGGAGAAATTAGACCTGTCACTGGACCATGGCCTTCTTAAAATAAAGATTTTTTTTTGTATTTTTTCGAGACAGGGTTTCTCCGTAGCTTTTGGTTCCTGTCCTGGAACTAGCTCTTCTAGACCAGGCTGGCCCCGAACTCACAGAGATACGCCTGCCTCCGCCTGCCGAGTGCTGGGATTAAAGGCGTGCGCCACCACCGCCCGGCTAAAATAAAGATATTTTAATTTTTTTTAAATGTATTATTTTATTTTACTTCAATTTATGTGTTTTGGTGGTTTACCTATGCATTAAGCCTGTGCCCAGTGCTCCTGGATGGCTGAGGAGGGCTTCAGAACCCTTTGGAGAGGAGTAACAGAGCAGTGAGCTGCTGTGGGGTGTTGAGTCCCAATCCTGGTCCTCTGGAAAGAAAACCAATATTCTTTTTATTTTTCCGTTTTTTGAGGCTGGGGTTCTCTGTAGTTTTGGAGCCTGTCATGTAACTAGCTCTTGTAGACTAGGTAGTCCTCGAACTCACAAGAAATCTGCTTGCCTCCACCTCCCGAGTGCTGGTGTTTAAAGGGGTGCGCCACTATCAACCAGCTGAAAACCAGTATTCGAAATCAGTAAGCTGCCTCTCTAGTAGCAAGAATGAGGATCCTAACTTTTTTTCTATGTCTTTTAACTTACAAATTCTTCTACAATACTTTCTCTCTCTTTACAAGCCCTTCCACAGTAGTTTCAGTTTATAACCTAATTTAGCATCACATGTGGCTGGATATAAGGTTTCTGTGGAGATGCCATATCAATTGGACAACATAGCACTTATCAACTGAATCAGAAGTCACAATTTTATTACAATACAAATTAAATTGTAATCTCTAGTCTGATTTAATATATAGAAGAAACAAATTTGAAGTGTCTGCATATTCTTTTCAATGCAACAGTTTCTAAATCTTAGAAAGTATCATAAATTACAATGAGAATATATGAAAGTTGGGATTCTAATGAATACAATTTAGTTATGCCAAAGCTATAACAAAGAATGCAATTTCTATGGTACAATGCTATTCCAGATGATATATAAATTTCTGAAGTGGTTATGATATTGCCTTCCTTTTTGTATACACGTCATCAAATAATGTCTGCTGCAAACAGTATTGGTTTCCTAGGGTGTGGCATCATCTGCCTTACACTGAACACAGGGTATTGCTTCTCCTACATTGTAGAGTAGCTTAATTTTCAATCCAGGTAGTCTCTGCTCCTAATTTATTGCTATTAACCTTTGTTCTGTATAAATGCTCAAAACATGTTTCTATGCTATAGAGTTAATAGAAACTATTAAGTTTCTGAAAGATTGTTTGAGTCATGTCCAATTTTCTTCAACATCTCCATCTGGATATTCATCTGGATATTCAAAATTTATTCTCTTTTAGTGTCACATATTATAATAACCAAACTACAAAGTCAGAAAAAAAACTGTTAAAATCACTCTGGTGTTTATCATTCATAATACTTGATCTTTATAAAGTAAAACAAGTTAGCCAAAAAAAAAAACCTTAGAACTGTAAAGGGTTGGGGGTAAAAGAAATGAAAACCTAGAATACATTGGAATTAATGAATCATAAAATTTTCCTTGACTCTAGCCAGGGAAACAGGTAGGCTAACTGTCAAACTTTATACCTCCTTTCCAAATCTAATACTCCAGTCTTCATTCCAGCTCTGTAGCAGGTACCTGATATGACCATCACTTTCTCCCTGGCCGTATCTCCAGTGGATCACAGAGTTTTCTATACAACCTTTATTCCCAAAACCCAACTATTCATCACAGCTTCTCACTCTACCAGGCATTCCATGGGAACCTACAGGCCATTCTGGCCAGGGAAGCAGGTAGCCTAACTGCAGGTCTTCTCCCCCTCTGATCCAATCTGCCAGTCTCATCTCCAGTTTTGTAGCAGGCAACCTGCTGTTTCCATGGCTTCCTCTCAGCTCCCATCTCGAGTGAATAGCTCAGAACTCCTGCAACCTTCTTCCCAAATCATACTTTTAGCCCAGCCTCCAATTCCCTAGCAGTAATTCCCTAGAAAACCACCAGCCATGCCCTCAAGAGTATAGTAGTCCAGAGAAGCAAGAAGGCCAGCAAATCTAATAGACAAGCTTCAGACAAGCTCCCTCCTCTCTTCCAAATCTAACACCCCAGTCTCATGCTCAGCTCTGTAGTGGTCTATCTATTATGGCCCCTCCTCACTATCTGACCCATTTCTATTCCAGGACACTAAGCAGTTTCTGGTGGAATAACCATTGGGTTCTCATTCCTGTGGACCATCAGGTTCCACACCCTCAGCATATCTCCATCCCTAAGAGTCAGCTCACAATACATGGAAACGCATTTTACCTGAATACATGGAACCCGAGTGGCCACAACTGGCAGTATCCAAAAATAACTCTCTTCAAGGCAACATACAGCCCCAACAGCTACCTAAGAATGAGAGAGAGAGAAACGGAAACCAAAGAACAACACCACTCAACATGTAAAAACAAATCTCGGCACAAAACAGTCAGAAAATTTGGAACACCATGCAAAGACAAAATCTGAGAATAATGTGAATAATGGAATAAAAAAGAAACCCAGATCAAAGGAACAGAAAAGGCATCATAAACCAAATGAACCTAATAGATGTTTAGAGAATGATGTACCCAAACACAAAAGACTACATCTTTTTCTCAGCACCTCATGGAACGTTCTCGAAAGGTGATCACTCTGAAATGAAGCAAGATTCAACAGATACAAGAATGTTGAAATAACGCCCTGCATCCTATCTGATCAGCATAGGTTATAGTTGGATACCATGATCAAGGGTTTACAAAATCAAGGTCAGTGAACTTACCTACTAAATACAAAATAGCCAAAGCATAAATTACAAAAGAAATTTTAAAAGCTTTCTAAAATTCAATTATACAAAATGCCTGCACTGATGGGATGGATGCAAAGAAGACTGCTCTAAGAGGCAAATTCATAGAACTAGATGTCTACATAAAAACAAAAACAAGCATAAAACCAAAAACCCTGAAGAGTTCTCATACTAACAACTTCACAGTACATGGATAAGCTATAGTACAAAAAGAGAAATCACACAAAAGCAGTAGACAAGAGTAAATAATCAAACTCAGGACTTAATAAAATGGAAAGAAAAAACAATCCAAAGATTCAATGAAATGAACAGCCGGTTATTTGAGAAAAGCAATAATATTGACAAACTCTTATTCAAATTAGCTAAAAGGTGGAGAGAGAATACCCCAAATTCCAAATTAACAAAGATAGAGTTGAAAATCAGGGCATAACAACAGACAGAGGAGATCCACAGAATTACATGCACATACTTTAAAAACCTATACTCTATCAAATTAGAAAATCTAAAAGAAATGGTTAATTTTGTCCTTACATACAATCTAACAAAGTTAATCATGATTAGATAGGCAAATTAAGTGGACATGTAACTCTTAGTAAAAGAGAAACAGTAATTAACCCAGCCTCAAAAAAAAAAAAATGAAGCAAACAAGCAAGAAATAAAGTCCAGAGACACTGGGTTTTGCATAGAATTCTACCAGATGTTCAAAGAAGACTTGATGTCAAAACTCCCTAAATTATTCCATAAAGTAAAGGAACAGTGTCCAGTTCCTTTCAAGAGGCCACAGTTACACTGATACATAAACCATTTAAAAATTCAAAGAAGAAAATTACACACTAATTTCCCTTATGAACATAGGTTGAAAATTTCTCAATGAAATAGTTGTAAACCAAAACTAAAAACACATCCAGAAAGATCATCCACCATAATCAAGTAAGCTTTGCCCCAGATATGCAGGAAAGGTTTTATCACATGCACAAAAACCATATGATCACCTCATGAGTTGCAGAAAAGGCCTTTGACAAATCCAACATCTTTTATAATAAAAGTCTGGAGAAGTCTGGAGAGATTACGGATATACCAACATACCTCAACATGATAAGGGCAGTTTACAGCAATCCCATAGTAAAAATCAACTGAAATGTAGACAAACTAAAAATAATTCTCAATTACACTAAATTCAGGAAAAATATAAGGTTGTCCACTCTCTCCATACCTAGTTAATGTATTTCTTGTAGTCTTAGCTAGAGGAATAAGATAACTGAAGGAGATCAAGGAGATACATATTGGAAAAGAGGAAGTCAAAATGTCTTTATTTGCAGATGATATGATAATATACATAACTTAGCCTAAAAATTCTTCCAGTAAATTCCTACAACCAAAAAAAAGAAAAGAAAAAAAAACTTTCAGCAAAGCAGCTGAATACAAAATTAACTCACAAAAATCTGTCATCCTCCCATATATAATGGACGAACAGACTGAGAAAAACAATCTTTTACACAAAAGCCACAAAAATATAAAATATCTTGGGATACTTATAACAAATGAAGTGAAACACTTGTATGATAAAAATGTTAAGACATTGCAGAAACAAATAGAAGAAGATATCAGATGATGGAAGACTCTCCCATTCTCATGCTCATAAATCCACAGGATTAACATAAAAGAAATATCTGCTCTACCAAAAGCAATTTACCCATTCATTGTGATTCCCATCAAAATTCCAACACAGTTCATCATAGACCTTGAAGAGACTACTTTCAGCCTCATATGAAAACACAAACAATTCACAGTAGAGAAAACATTCCTGAATACAGAACTACAGGTGGGATCACTATTCAGTTTCAAATTGTACTACAGAACTATTGTAATAAAAAGCAGAATGATATTGGCACAGAAACAGATATGTTGATAAATGGAATAGAACTTAAATTCCAAATATAAATCCTGACACTTATTAACACTTGAGTTCTGGTAAAGACTCAGAAATTCATACTGGAAAAAAGACAGCATTTCAACAAGCAATAGTGGTCATACTAGCTCTTTATTAAATGTGTTCTTTACAAAAATTGATCCATATTTATCATCTTGCACAAACTCAACTCCAAATGGATCACAGATCTCAAAATAAAACCAGATTAATGTAAACCTAATAGAAGAGAAAGAAGGACTTAGACACAGGAAAAGTGTTTCCGAACAGAACCCTAATAGCTCAATCACAAGGATTAACAATTAATAATTGGGACCTCGTGAAATTAAAAAGGTTCTACACAGCAAAGGACCCTGTTATTTAGACAAAGCAGCAGCCCATAGAATGAGGTAAGATTTTTGTAAAGAACACATTTAATAAGAGCTAATATACAAAATATATTTTAAAAAACTCAAAAACCCGGATATCAAAAAAAAACACAATTTAAAAATAGGGTAGAGGTCTAAAGAGAAAATTTTAAAACAAATTTCTCAGATGGCTGAGAAATGCTTAACAAAATGTTCAACATGCTTAGTCAACAGGATCATACAAATCAAAATTACATTGAGATTTCGTCTTACATCCACAATAATAGCCAAGATCAATAAAACAAGTGACAGCTCATACTAGTGTCTATGTGGAGTAAAGAGAACATTCTTCCATTGCTGGAAGGAATGCCAACTCATATAGTCACTGTGGAAATCAATGTGCCAGTATCTCAGGAAGATGAGAATTGATATAACTCAAAATCCAGCTATGCCATCTTGGGCATGTATCCAAAGAATGCCTTATCCTACACAGGGACATTTTTTTCTCAACCTTCTCATTATTGCTCTATTCATAATAGCCAGGATTTGGAAGCAACCTAGATGTCCCTCAACAGATGAATTATGAAACAATGTGGTGCATTTACACAACAGAATTGCAGGTAAAAGGATGGAGCTAGAAACGTATTCACCCCAAGAGAAGGAAACTTGGACTCAGACTGATATAGCATGTATTTGCTTATAAATAAATATTAGCTGTTGCAGCAATAACCAAGCTATATAGAGGTTAGCTTTAGAGTCAGATACTTCTGGCATGGGCAAATAGATCTCCCAAGGCAAGAGAAATAGAACAAATAGTTATGAATGGAGAAGGTGGGGATATTGTAACAGGTGGATCAAACAGGGAGAAGGAAAGAATTGGATGATTCAGGGCATATGAGAAGAGACAGCTAAACTTAAGGTCCATTGAGGGGCAGTGTGGAAAGCTAAAACAATAGAAGCCTCCTAAAATCCATACATGCATGAATATGATCCAAATGAAATTGCCAAATAATGGGGGAGACAACCCCAACTGAATATTTCTTGTCAAGAACTGAAGTTTCCTATACTGGGAATGGGTTTACATCTAATTGAGTTGTTGGGCAAAGGGGTCTTTTTCTTAGGAGACATATCTCTTTTCACTCCCTGTTCCTCTGACAATTGAAGGCAAATCCCATATTCTCTCTCTTCTGAGGTTCCTAGCTCCAAATATTCAGATGTAAGCACATAATCTATAGTTTTTGAAGAAACCAGGTAAGTCAATATGACCATTGTGTGGTTGGGTGGGTTGGTGGGAGAGCAATAGCAAGGAGAATAGCAAGGGCTCAAGCGATCTGAAGCCCACTTTTATAACACAAAATAATGGAGTTTGCTTTAGACATCGGTTCTCAATGTGGTATACACGGCACAGTGTTCTTAAAACTCAAGCAGAATCTGCAATTATGAGCAAATTCTAATCAATGCTTCCTCTTTTGCATGGAATAAGGAATAATAGGATCTGGGTAAATTACAACCTGTCTAACTTTTCAAGCCATAAAGACTTTATCTTCTAAATTTGCATTCTTTTCTAATAAAGAAGACCACTTTACAGATCCTGATTCTGATCTGGAGTGTAGATATTTAAGCTGCTGTATCCACTGACTTTTTTAAGATGGTAAGTCAGAATGAATCATCTCTACTAATGCATATGAAATTGGATTTAAAGGTTATGTTAACTGAGTGGTATCAGACTTCCTTACCAGAAGTTGCATTTTGAGCTCAGCCACCAGAATGATTTTAATTGTCTATTTTATTGTCATAAAAAATTTTAATCATTTTTTGTTATTAACTTTAAAATATTTACCACTATCTCTCAATTCTAAATAATGATCTATCCTAAGCTTTTTTCTTGTGGCAAGAGAGAGAGAAAACATGAATAGAAATGCAGATCTAAGAATCAGGAAAACAAAGGGAAGCCAGTAGGGAGCCACTGGCCCTCAGAGTAACAGACTTTGAATGTGTACTCTGAAGTCCTGTTTTTAAATCAATCACTTTCTGTGTGATGGTGTTTGGTCAACTTAGCAACAAGACATTTTTACATCATCTTAGACTTGAGTTTTATCAGATATAAAATGCTGCAAGCCTATCTCATATTCCTCAGAGAATATAAAATGAAATCAGAAGAGCTGAACGGCAAGCCCATGTCATATTTCTCAGAGACTCTAAGATGGAATCAAGAGAGTTTTGCTTTAATGACAGCTTTCTTTTTGTGTGCTATGTAATTTTGTTTTAAGTAGAGCCATCTCGCTGCCTCTGTCTATCAGAGGGAGCAAATATACTCCATCATCTACTTAAAAGTACACAGAATCAATAAAACACAGTTAGTTCCCTATAAACTTGGGTAGGATTATGACTGTAGAGCACTTCTGTTCATGCACAGTCTCTCAGTAAGTGGTAAGTTATTGCTTTTTCAATGTATGTACTTCTATAGCTCCACTCTCCCCATACCAACCTCCTCCTGATTTTCCTTCCCGAGCACTTTGTTAACAGTGCTTTTTATATAGCTTAAGCCAGCCCTGGGCTCTTCCCTTCTTAGTGCCCGGGAATTTCATCACTTCCACCTCATCACCACCATTATGTTTAGAGTACTTACTGTGTGGAAACCATTTCTAAATACAGAATAAAATGGGATTGCAGGCAATTCCACAATTTTCCCACAAGTTCAAAAGTATGATTTAGCAATTCTTCATCAAAATCAATCTACTATGTAAAAAATAATACAATATGGTTAGCCTTCCTTTCCTATGACAAAGTGGAAAGAATATCACATTTTCTTCATGCTCACTTCATCTGACAAGTCTATTCCTGTCTGAAAGGCACACAGCACATGCCTCTCAAATACTGTGTGTTCCATAACTTTTGTTAGTTTATCTCCTTGTATCAACTTCTTAAAAGGTGAAATATGTTCTTAAACTTCTTAAAAGGATATAATATGTTTTTATCAAATTGCTTGGTAAGACCCAGGATGAATAAAAGGTTCCACAAAGCCTGCTAGAGCATCAAGAATAGGCTAGAAGTTGCACCAGTAAACCAAATTGTAAAACTGCTATAGATATGTAGAGGGCCTAGGTTGGTTCCATGTGGGCTTCTTAGCAGTCGTTCCAGTGTCTTTGAACTCAAACTAACCTATGAACCCTGGCTAGTTGTCTCTGTGGGTTCCCTTGTGAGGACCTTAACCCCGTTCATATAATCCTTCTTCACTCTCTTCAACAGGATTCCTGGAGCTTGACCCAATGATTTCCTATACATCTCTGCATCTGTTTCTTCATTTACTGGACAAAGGCTCTTTGATGACTATTAGGGTAGTCATCAATCTGATTACAGGAGATGGCCAGGTCAGGGTACCTATCCAATATTGCTAGGAGTCTTGGCAGGGGTCATCCATGTAGATTTGTAGAAGTTTCTCTTCTATCAGGTTTCTACCTGACCACAAAATGACCGCCCATCAAGGCATCTCTTTCATTAATCTCCCCATTTCTCCCTCCCCAACCCCAGTTCCTCATGTTATCATCCCCACTTGACCCCAGTTTACCTAAAAGATCTCTTATATTCCATTTCTCGGGGAAATACATATGATCCTCTTTAGGCCCTTCTTGTTAGCTAGACTTTCTGGGGCTATGAATTGTAGCACTGCTATCTTTTACAGCAACTATCCACTTATGAGTGAGTTCATATCATATTTGTCTTTCTTGGTCTGATTTACCTCACTCAAGATGATTATATTTAATTCTACTATAGTCCTATGTGTATGTACTCATTTATTTATTTGTTTGTAAAACACACATAGCAACATCAACCTATGGGCTTATTATTATTATCATTGTCCAGAGATACAATGAAAGAGAAGGTATGAATATCTTATGAAAAGTGCCTTTCTCTTTTAACATAGGAAAACAACTAATATCTTTGTCTTCTTTTTTTTAAACCACCCTCATCCCTGGCCGTTCATGTTTACTCTGCATAGCACCTAGTTGAAAGGTTTCACAACTACAAATCCCAAACCATAAGCATTCCTGTACATGTTCCTCGGTACAATGAACCTATCAAAGAATATTTGAAGTGATGTCTCTCTTGAGAAACAATCCACATATTGAAGCTGGTTCTTTTATGTGTGAAAAGCAGGTACTAAAATGCATTTCCCGGTTCACAGTGGGGAAATAGGAGATCATGCTTGTAGAAGCACGTTTTTCTTAAGATTTTTTTCCTGCCTCTCTCTTCCTGCCGGGGAATATGAAAATGACAAATCAGACATGTTGAGAACTGAGAGCATTCTAATTAAAATCCCATGTGTGGCCAACCTCTCTATTGGTCAGTAGGTGTTTTTGTGGTTTCAATCTTCTAAGTATAGATGTATGTTCATATATGTCTACTATCTAATGATGGTCAAACTAGGTGAAACAAATCATGAGGAATTTACCAAAAATGGTATAAGGGATTTTTCAGTAATTCAAAGTGATATTTCAATAGGCACAGGACTTGCCTGGGTCTGCATTAGGTCCTCTGCATATAGGTTATGAATGTTAAGCTGATGTTTTTGTAAGACTCCTAGGAGTGAAAGCTGATACGTTTCCAAGTCTTTTGCCTGCTCTTGGAAGTCTTTTGCTTCTATTAAGTTACCTCATGCAACCTTGATATGAGGGTTTTTGTCTTGTCTTCTAGTATCTTGTTTTGTTGGTTTTGGTTGTTGTCTCTGGGAAGACTGCTCTTTTCTGAAAGGAGCAGAGGGGGAAAGGATCTGTTAAGTGGAGGGTAAATGATAGTTGGGATGTACTGTATGAAAGATGAGTCTATTTTCAATTAAAAACAAAAAAGAAGAAATGTTTCACCATTCACATAGAGACTTTGATACACAAATAGGATATTTTTTTCTTGAAACAGAACACTCTAAGGCATATAAAATAATTTACATGTTATCTGAAAATATATTTCTCAGTAACTCTAAAGAGTATATAGTGTTATTGGATTTTAAAAAATCTTGATCACTAAATAACTAATGAAGTTCATCATGTATGTTTGATATAAATACTATGTAATCTCCAGTGGAGAAGCTGCAGTCATCAAGAAACTATAAATCTTCTCTTTTCGCTTCCTCCTAAAAGTAAAGAAAATTGCTCTTTTCTTTAAATTCACTCTGCACTGAAAAACAAGTGGGGTGCCTATGAAGCGTTGTGATCTGCTTTTGGAATTCATGTGGTTGTTGTGTTGCATTTGACTCTGGACTGTGTTCTTGGACTGGAATTTCTAACCCACTCTCTGCTAAGTTACTGACCAATAGTACTGAATCTATGTCTCTAGAAGCCTTTAAAATATATAGATTGATTTAATCCAGCAGTTCCCATAATCCAATGTCTTATAGCAGCCAAAAAATTCAAAGCAACACAATAAAATACAGCATCCATACTTCTGTGTATAACTTATTTCTTTTATATTACTTTGATACCTTTTTAAGGATTTTATTATTTTAAAACTATATTTTTTAACTCTTAAAACTATATATTCTCTCTCTTTTCTCTCTAGCCTACACATATATTCAAATACACTGTGACCTGTTTATAGGCTATGGTTTGAATCTGCTTCTGTTGTGTATCTTGAACCTTTTCTGTATGTATGAGCAAAAAACAACCTTCCGTATAATTTAAATCATGGTGTTTATGTGACTGGCTCCTCCCACTCAGTTCCCTGAGAAGCTAGTATTATGGCAGAGATATGCTTACTAACAGCTCTAGGAGCCACGTTTACTGCCCCAACTCTGGAAAGTTTCTGGCTCCATGCTATCACAATGCAGTCTCACCACTACTCACCAATTCCATTTAAGTGTTAGGTAGCTTGGCCTCTGGAAAGAGCTGCATCTGTTTTGACACTAGCAGGGAGCCAGGAAGCTGTCTCTGAAAGGAGCTGTCCCTCTGCTCACCACCAGCAAACAGAGCCTACTCAAGAAAAAGTAGTTACCAAGAAGTTGAGTTTGACTTCAATTTTGTGTGTTTAGAATACTTGTTTAAGCTTTTTTAGGCCTTATGTGGAAATTTAAGCCTCACACCGGGTGACACATTTAGGCAGTTCTTTCTCTCCTGTTTGCCAGTTCTGAAACAAACAATATAGAGGCTTAATATTATTTATAAATGCTCTGCCAATAGCTCAGGATTGTTACTAGCTAACTCTTACACTTAAATCAACCCATATTTCTTATCAGTCTTTGCCATGTTACTCATAGCTTGTTGCCTCATTTTCTATATATTCTGTTTTTTTGGTGGTTTGATGGTGTCTTTTCTGACTCTGCCCTTTCTAATTCCAGAGTCCTCTGTGTTTTGCTGTCCTATCTATACTTCCTGTCTGGCTACCAGTCTGTCAGGTTTTTATTAACCAATAGGAGTAATACATATTCACAGTATACAGAAGGATTATTCTACAACAATAAGCATACAAACAAACATAAGAAATCATATAAAAATGTACAGGAAAATGTAATATTTGTCAGAATGTAAAACTTATATGGAATTATAAAGCTATACATTGGAGTAATTAGTTCTGAATCCCAAGTAAAACACTAATAAAAGGGTTTATTTCAGCCTATGAAGAAAGAACAGGTAACAGTGTGTGTGCTTCTTAGGTATGAGAACCTGAATTTCACTGAAATGTTGGGCATAGCAGTTAGTGAACACATGATCTCAGCAGAGGAAAGAAACAATTTGCACAGACTCACATGAACACACATGGATACATCTATACATAGGTGTATTCTCATTTTGTTATATTTGCAGGGAACACACATGCAATCCAAACACCGTGGACGCTGAGGCAGAAGGATCACAAGTTCAAGACCAGCCTGGCCTACACACTAGAACATTATTTTCAAAGAAAAGTAAAAACAAAAACAAAAAACAAAAAAAAAGTTCACCTCAATAAAAATTTAGTTAATTATTTTAATAATTTAATAATTTCAATTACTAAAAAGCTAATTTATATCGTTCAGTTTTCTTCCACTCTTTAGACTTTAATTCTATGCTATGCTTAATTAAATAAGAGTCATTATATCCCTTGCAAAGTAAATCACCTTGCTGCACTCATGAAGCTTGTACCTTTATGAACTATACTGTGGAGATGTCAGTTGAAACTAGGGGATTTATTAAGTCACAAAAATAATAGCTGCTGAAGAGAGAATTTTAACAGTTTGAACCAAAACCTGGCCTTATGACTTTACATAATATGTAGCTATAAACTACAAAACCTAAGTCAGAAGCATAACAAAATGCCAAAGTTAATATAGTATAGTAAATAGAAGTATTTCTAGAAGTAATCAGAAAGACGGTTAATGGAGTATTTTTTTTACATATATCTAAGTTACTAAAATACAATGAATACATTTTGGGCACATGAATAAAGTATAAGTCTATGACATTTGCCAGAGGTAAAGGATCATATATGTTCTCAGAATCCTGATCAGGTATTAACTTTGTCAAAATTCAGAATAATTATATCATAAGGAAAGAATAGTTTTTCATGGAGCTCTTCCTAAGCCATCATAGCGGAAATAACTTTCCCCTTATACATAATCCTGAATACACCTGTACATTTCTACACTAGTAATAAAACATTTGTTTTCTGTCTACTGAAAATTATTCATCTTAGAGAGAAGGGTATTAGGTGACTAAAAAAATGTGTATTTTTGGTATCACAAACATATTTGTAGAGTGCAACCATTTCACAAAACCATATTTTTGTCCAACTTTCAAATAGTGTTGGAGTGCTTAGCTGGTACAGTCAGATCAGTGACAGCAAAGAAAGGAGCAGGAGAAAGACTGGCTCAATGAAACCACAAAACCAAGCAAGTGGAAAATTGCATTTTGTTGCTATGAATTAGGTACGCTCTTGCTTGAATACGTATGCATATGTTTATTTTCTATGTTTATTCATTTAGAGTTCTTCACTTCTCTCTTGCTGTAGGTAGCCGCTCACTTAAACAATTTGATACTTTGGTTTCACTCCTTTAAACCCTTGATGTTATTTCTAGAAAAGTAAGGTTTTTATTTTATCTCATTTTCATCATAAATTCTCATTTATGAAGGTACCCACTTGTGCACCACAGTGTATTAGTCACACTCCAAAATAAAAATTATGTTAGAGTGCTCTGGAATAATTGAAATGAGCTCCATGTACTGACTCAATTGCATTTGGGGCACTGTCAGATAGCAATGTGCAATGGTTTGTACCACTACATAGTATCTGTAAGTCTCTGAACACAATAAGGGTGTGCTATAGATTAAGGTGTTTTCCATGGTAGCTACAACTCCATGAATTGCTTTCAGGGATCTGTGAATTAGCTGAAACTGATTTCAAATTTTATTTTATCTACCTACTGTTGCAAGGTGGGGACCACTTGTTCTTCCTGCTACACAGTTCCCAGCTTACACCAGAAATAACCACACAGAAACTTTATTAATTAAATCACTGCTTGGCCCATTAGCTCTACTTTCTTATTGGCTAATTTTTACATCTTAATTTAAACCATATTAATCTGTGTATTGCCACGTGGTTTACAGGGTAAAACTCCCAACGTCTGTCTCCGGTGAATTCATAGCATCACCCTAACTCTGCCTCGTTTACCCCAGTATGCAATTTACTTTTCCCTGCCTACCTAAGTTCTGCCCTATCAACAGGCCCAAAGCAGTTTCTTTGTTAACCAATGAAAACAACACAAAGAAGGACCTCCTATACCAACCTACAGGTTAACTGAAAGAGGAACTGCTGACTTAATAAGCTTCTTAGAAAAGTTTAAATGCCTGGAAAATATTGATAATTACTTTTAATATCAGAGATATCTGGTTTGGCATTTAGATGGTTGAGATAGTGGATTAACAGGACCCCACCTGATGGCACCTGAGATCAGCCTGAAGCAATCTTGGATTTCCTCAAGTAGGCTAAGAGTGCCAGCACTTGTTGAGCTGTTACTATGCATCAGATCTTATGTCACGTGCTTTTCGGATCCCACTAATTCATAACTACAATTCCTTGACATGATTCTCCTTTACTTCATTTCACAAATAAAACTTTGAGGGTCAGGGAAATTAAGTACTTAGTAATTAGACTTCAACATTTATTGAGGCAATTATCATGTAACATCATCTGTCCCAGTTACATTTCATGGATGACTCCATTTAATCCTCAAAGCAGTGCTATGAGGAAAATGTTATTCCTTATATGTGAATTAATGAAAACTTAGAAGTTTATGTTGCTTACTCAAATGATCCAGTTATGGGAGAAACAGAACAAAGATGAAATCAAGCAGCACATGAAACAAATTCTAATATCATACCTAATTCACTGTAGAAAATATCTGAAAATTCACATTACTGAAATACAACTACAAAAGAGTAATAATAAGAAGTTATATTGATATTCCTCTGCAATAATTTACATCCTAGAAAAGATTAGCAGTAAGAGAAAACTGATTTCTTGAAGAACTGTAAAAAAATTAAGACAATTTCTTAAGCTGACAGTGGTGTTCAAGAGATTCTTATATGCTTAGTATTTCAGTGCTGAAGAGAAAGGTTTTGAATACCATCCAGTCCAAACACCTTGTGATGTGGAGACTGTTCTTTATTGAGATAGTATCCAACCTCTGTTTGAAATGTTTGGAGAGGTATAAAACTTTACATCTCAATATTCCCCAGTAGAACATTTTAACCTTTACATTAGTCTTATGAATTGGGATAATATATTCCCTGAAGTGGAGAGCCAATTATCCAAACTAGGCAATATAAAACCGAGTTCATTCAGAACAATTCATTTTCATGTACCCATTATCCCTCCTACTAGGTGTTTTCTTTTCTTCCTTGGGCATACTATACCCTCATTTGTTGTTTGGATTTACAGCAAAATATAACTGAAAAATATCAATATCATAGCCTTTTTCTTTTTATTTATTCTTCTATTATACAATGCACCACAAATGCAGATTCCCCCCCATGCCTTTCAGTCTTCCCACCTTCTCTCTAACCCTAATCCACCCCTGATGCCCCCCACACTCAGTCTATCCATAGAAAATAGCAGACTTCAAAGGAACATCAACCAAACATGGCACAAGAAGATACAGTGAGACACACAAACCCTCACATAAAGGCTGGTAACTCAACCCCTCTTTTGAGTGTTTTGGGTTACGAATCAAAAGTTATAGACACCATTGTAGGCACACCTGTAAGTTCAGCAGTACAGATGTTGAGATTAGAAGAGTATAAATTTGAGGACAGCCAAGCTACACACAGAGAACTTTCTTCAAAAAAACGAACAGCAACAACAACAACAAAAAAAACCCGACAACCTACTATCCTTTCTGTACTTAATGCAATATGTTGTAAACAGAGACTGCTTTCTTGTTTCCCTGACATTCTGACCCAAATACTCACACAGAAATTATATTAATTACAAAACCGTTTTGTTCTATGAGCTCAGGCTACTTATTAACTAACTCTTACATCTTAAATACATCCTTTCCTATTATTTTATGATTTAGCACAAGGTTATGGTTTGTTATCTCTTGCTTCCTGAGCAGCTACATGGAATTTCTTTGACTATGCCTACTGTTTCTACATATCTCTGTATGGATTTCCTGACTGGGTTTGCTCTGCTAATCATTGGCCAAAACAGCTTTATTCATTAAACAATGGTAATAAAACATATTCTCACTCCCCTAGCATCGAAATTAATTAATTAATTTATTGATCATTTATTGGCAACTTTCTCAATTAATAGGCCACCCTTATCCTATCATATCCCATAAGGAGGCAGGCTGTAGGTTGAAGGTTATGGGCCTAGGTTGGTTTCCCAGTCCCTCACCTTGAAGTCTTGCCTGGTCACATGAGATGGCCAGTTCAGGCTACTTATCCACTATTGCTAGAAATCTTAGCTGGGGTCATCCTTATAGATTCCGGAGAGCTATGGTATAGATGTAAACAGAGAATTCTCAAGAGAGGAATCTCAAATGGCTGAGAAACACTTAAGGAGATATGCAAAAGCCTTAGCCATCAGAGAGATGCATGAAAATCAAAGCTACTCTGAGATGCCATCTTGTACCTGTCAGAATAGCTGAGAAAAAAAAAAAAAAACACAAGAACAGCTCATGCTGTAGAGGACATGAAGCACAGGGAGCATTCTTCCAAAGCTGGTGGGAATGCAAACTTGTACAGCCACTTTGGAAATCAGTGTGACAATTTCTTAGAAAACTTGGAATCAATATACTACAAATACCACTCTTTGGAATATACCCAAAGGATGAAAGCACAAGGACACTTGTTCAACTATATGCATAGTTTTATTTGTAATAGCCAGAATCTGGAGACAATCTAGGTGTCCCTCACCTAAGAAAGGGATAAAAATTATGTGGTACATTTACACAATGGAATATTATTCAGTTGTTAAAAAAACAAGGGCACCAGGAAATTTGAAGGGAAATGGATGGAACTATTAAAAAAATCATCCTCAGTGAGGTAACCCAGACTAAGAAAGACAAACATGATATGAACTCAATCATAAGTGGATATTACCTATAAAATAAAGCATAATTATGCTACAATCCACAGACCCAGAGAGCCTAGGAAACAAGGAATGTTCATATGAGGGGATACCTGGATCTTCCTGGTAAGGGGAAATAGAAGCAATTTTGTGAGCAGCAATCATGTTGGTTGGAGAAGGGGAGAGTTTTGAAAGAAACTACTGGAAGGAGGGCCACTTCAGGGTCAGGGAAAAACCTGACCTGCCTTTCTTTCAATAACTTGTCAGTCTTCTGTATGTTTCTTGGGCCTGTGAACTATATCAGTCTTTTCTGCAGAATTTTTGCCATTTGAATATCTCAGCTTCTCTGAATGCTGCTTGAGCCTCCTGCAGTGATTCATCAGGATGGTTGTTGGAACGGCATGCATCTTGATGATATGCTCATCTGTCAGGAAGCCCACAGCACATTCTGACTCAGGTGTCTCCTGTTCACTTCATTGAAAACTGTTTTTTTAAGAGATAAATATGCTATCCCTTTTTTTTTTCACCAATCTGTTGCTTTCTCTAATATTTTCCTGTTTTCGTAACATCACTCCCTTAGATAGGTGGTATTTGACATATCACAAGTAAACAGAGAAAATGTCAGGACCCCAGCAAGAAACTAAACACAAATTGCTAACGAGAACATATAATTTTAGATATCTAGGAAGGAACTATGAAAAGTGAAAAGCATCTGGTGATTTTAAATCTGCATTTTCAGTCCTGATTGCTTTTGCTTTGATCTTATGATTTCATAAGCTGTTTGACTTATTTATTTAAAACTTGAGAATCAGATTTTTTCTCCTTATTCCTGTTGTGTATTGTAATTCAAGGTTCTAGACAAGTTGTAGTGGAAGACTTATGTGGCTCTGTCTGTGTGCTCTAAATCTCTTCAAAGAGAAGCACTTATTAAGGCATATTTAATGAATAAAAATATCACTAGAAATCTTATCATCTTTTATATAACATTATATAAGATAAGTTTCAAAGAAAATGCTGCTTTTGGCCATATAATCCAAGTATATAGCAGTCTGTATGCATCTACTTATTTTATCTGAATAACTATAATGACCTTTATGACTATTATCTAAACTGACAAATACAGGGTAAAATTATCATGGGCATTTTTTTCCTTTGGAAATATCCCTGTACCATTCTTCTTTTCCTTTGTTCGAGTTATACAACTGACATATTTCTCACAATCAGAAATGGCATAATATTTTCCTTTTATTTCTATTTCTGTTACCATCAGTTACCTGGTACCACATTCCACATTTTGTAGGAATATTGAGAGTCCATTGCCACCATTCATTGTAGCTTCCAAGAGGAACAGTCTGTATCACAGAATGAACTGTCAGCTCTCTGCATTCTGTATTTCCCCCTTATCTATCTCAATCTACCATTTATGATCTAGCAAAAGTGACAGAGGAACCCAGGTACCTAAAACAACTTTCTGGTGATATGCTATAGTAAAACTGATTTTAGAAAGGTATTCTTATAAAAGATGTTATTGAGGGGTAGGGAGGAGAGCAGAGAATAATGTAGAACTCAATAAAAATCAATTATAAAAAATGAAAGATGTTGTTTAACTTCAAGAACAAAATTAAATTTGTTTTTCATACCTCATGAATGCTATGGCATTATTTCTTCAGATCTGGTTCTTCACTCTTACCCATTCTTCTGTGTACTAAACAGACACATGGCATATAGAAAAGAGGAACCTTCAGCCTTCCTTCCTAGATAGAACTTAATCAATCTGTGTGGACTTCATTTCCAAAGTCCACTCTGAGGCATGTTATAATCTCAGTGAAAACAAGGATCTCTTCTATCTAGAAACTTAAAATTTTCTAAATATCATCCAAATGCATTCTGCTTACGAACAGGCAAAAAAGGAGAACATAAGACAGAATAGGTATCCAAGAGGAAGACATAAAGAAAGCAATCTGGTGTTATTAATGGGAAAACTCTCAGGAATGCAAAACCGGAACTTAAAGTTCCAACAAGAAGCAGGGAAATGACATTTGCATTAAGATGTAAATTGCAGGCAGTGACACTGCTCATTTACTTAAGATGGGTTTATTTTGGGTTAGGGAAATATAAATCAGAGCCTTGTGTTTTCTCTTCCAAAAGTTCATTCCATGGAAATTAAAACTCAAGCTTGTCTCTGATGTCAGAAAAATGCAACTGCTATCTCAATTACTAAATACAAACATTTGTAGAGTCTAAAGGTGGGTTTCTTTAAGGAGTATAAATTAGTAAAATTAACTTCAGTTCTCTTCAAAAGTCTTTGTTTCAGAAGCAATGGAGGGTCTATAGGACACTGAGAAGTATAATATATGATGACATGTCTCTCTGAAGCATAAACTTCATATAAACACTATCATATGCATTAGGCATAGGCTCTATACTTCTCAGATCTAAAGATTAAAAAAAAACCTGAAATGTCTTTGGAGTTCATGTTCTTTTTCTTGGTACCGATAGATTACACATTTTATCTTTTTCATACAAGGTCATTGAACAGATGATTTTTTCATAGATTGTATCAATTTAAACAGGAATTCTCATCTAAGAATCCTTTCCCTCAGATTGGCCATTGAGCTCATCTTAGGGTGTTTCTTAATTGCTAAGGATGCAAAAGGGCCATCCCTCTGTGTGCCGGGCCATCCTTCTGTGTGCAGTGCTATCCCTGGTCACATTTCCATGAACCTTATAGGAATGGTAGCAGAGCAAGCCAGAGGAAGTGATCCAGTAAGTCCAGTTCCTCCATGGTCTCTGTTTCAGTTCCTACACCCAGGTTCCTGTCTTGAGTTCTTGCCCTAACGTCCCTCAATGAAAGTCTGTATGCTATAAGATGAAGTGAACCCATAATTCCTTAAGTTGTAATAGATCATTGTGTTTTTATCACAGCAACAGAAAGAAAGCTAAGACAATGTTTAATAACTATAGCATTATTAAACTATATCATTGTGATCATTACACAAGGAGACTTCCAAGATCAACCCTAATTCTAACTTCCTCTATTAATACAATAGTTAAAGCCTCCTTAACGAGAAAATTAGAAGAAAGATTTCTTATCAAACCCTGTCTAAATCTAACTGCATAATTCTATTTTCACCAAACCCACTGAAAAGAGATTATATCTGTCCTTATTCATTGAATTACACCCCTTGATGAAGAAAATGCACCTTTCCAATGGCTTTTTGTCTGGACTAAAGTTGACATCCAGGAAAGGCAAATTGTTATCTGCTGTTTCGTTGCTGCTGCTATAGCTGTGTTATTATTCATTTTGATACGGGCCTTGCTGTTAATCCATGTTCACTTGGTGCTCACCATCCTTTCCAAACTGACCTCCTGAGGTCTATGGCTGCTGTATTGTTTTATAAACTTTATTACCTAATAACTTCCAAGCATTTCAAGTAAGAAGAGTGACTCTCATACGCTTTTTGATGTGCGATATTTTGATCATACTCTGACACTTCTAAGACTGACAAAGATGTTTACTTTGAGTTTGAGGGTGGATCTAGCCACTAGCTGATCAAAACCAACAATAGAGAACCAAGGTTATATGTAGAGAGACAGGAAGTTCTAGGGTGGGGCTTAGGAAGATTCTTGGCCTTTTCAGATTTAGGAAGAAGAGAGAGAGGAGGTCATTGGATGCTTCTCTACCACTTTTCTGATGTTTTTACTACAATATCTGACTCCTGAATTTTTATTGATAAAGGATAATTAGATAAATATGTCATTTATGAAATCTAGAAACATTATTAACAAGTCAAAAAACAGTAAACACAAGCTAGTCGATCACTGAATGTTTCCCAGAGTATTGAATTGTTGGGATAACTTCTGTTTGCAGTACAGAATTTGTGAATGACTAGATTATGGTCCATGATTGAGATGTGCACACATGCACACAAACACACATATACACAGCACCACCACCACCATGTAAATCATTGCTCCAAATGGAGGATACTTTAATTTAAGTAGACACATGGGGAAAATATTTCTAACAACAACTGTGAAGTTGACATAAACAAGGACTCTCCCAAGAAGATCGGGCATAGAGTCATCATTAGTGAATAAGGGGTGTGTAAGATATAAGATGTGCCATGTCACTGTTGCACAGCCTCTATGTGTGTGACATCTAGAATCCTCCTGAAACATGCCATCTCAAATACATTCAACTGCTGTTCTGAGAAGCGTTTCATTGTCCAGGTTGCAGAGTGGTAAAGAAGGCAACTCAAGACAAGTGTCTCATATACTTGTAATTTTGCTGCTGTTGTTATATCTCTTGTTGACCAAACCTTTCCTAGTGCCTGGAAAGCAGACCTTGTTATTCCTATCTACATCTTTTTTTTTTTTATAAAAGATTTCTGTCTCTTCCCCACCTCCGCCTCCCCTTTCCCTCCCCCTCCCCCAATCCAATCCCCCTCCCTCGTAAGCGCAAAGAGCAGTCAGGGTTGCCTGCCCTGTGGGAAGTCCAAGGACCACCCACCTCCATCCAGGTCTAGTAAGGTGATCATCCAAACTGCCTAGGTTCCCACAAAGCCAATAGGTGCAGTAGGATCAAAAACCCATTGCCATTGTTCTTGAGGTCTCAGTAGTCCTCATTGTCCGCTATGTTCAGCGAGACCAGTTTTATCCCAGGCTTTTTCAGACCCAGGCCAGCTCGCCTTGGTGAGTTCCCGATAGAACATCCCCATTGTCTCAGTGTGTGGGTGCACCCCTCGCGGTCCTGAGTTCCTTGCTCGTGCTCTCTCTCCTTCTGCTCCTGATTTGGACCTTGAGATTTCAGTTCGGTGCTCCAATGTGGTCTCTGTCTCTGTCTCCTTTCATCACCTGATGAAGGTTAATATTCAGGAGGATGCCTATATGTTTTTCTTTGGGTTCTCCTTCTTATTTAGCTTCTCTAAGAACCTGAGTTATAGGCTCTATGTCCTTTATTTATGGCTAGAAACCTAATATGAGTGAGTACATCCCATGGAGAGGTTGTGGAGAAAGGGGTACACTCATCCTATCTACATCTTGACATCTGAAATAGTTTCCTCCTTTGAACTGAGGTTTCCTCCCAGATGACAAAATCAACTATTTGCTTGAGGTTCTGATTCTTTATGTCATATGAAGAGATAGGCTGCACAACAATGACATCAAGAAACATCTCCATCTACAAAAGGAAATAAACTACAGGACATGACAGAAGTGCTTGAGATACTTCTGCCATTTTCTGAGAATAAATGACAGCAGATAACCGAAGATAGCACAGCTTGGATGAGTGCATGGGATAAGGCGATGAGGAAAGCCAAAGGGGGAAAAAGAATGAAAAAAATCACTGGATACACAGCATAAAGGAAGACTGTTGAACCTTGAGTATTACAATATCACAAGCATCTAGGTCTTCCCAGGAGAGGAACAACTGTAGAAATGTCATAAACGGGCTGCCCGTGCATGATTAAGCATTGCCAGGGCATAAATGGTAATGGTAAACGATGAAAATATCAGACGTTGTCTTCGGGCTCTTGGTTTAAAAACATAGAACAAACAAACAAAAAGCCACAAATTGGGAAGCTAGCCATCAGATACTAAGTAGCAAGTATTGTTTAAAGTATTTAGTCCACTGTGACTCATTTAATCTGCATAGAGGTATAGAGGAAGTACTGTTTTCATTTCTACTCTACGTCAACAGCCACAGGCAAAACACCTGCTTTTCCTAAGACCTCTTCTAATAGGACTCCTGGATTCTTCTACCTGCCCTGGAAGACTTTCTCCACTAGCCTGTAGTGCCTCAACCCATTTTTTTAAAATTATTTTAAGGAGATCTCTTCATGTGATTCAATAAAACATCGGAACTTGGAAAGCTAAAATAAAGAAGTGGACTCTCTGACTGTGAAGATTGCTTAGAAATTGGCTGTAAGATACCATTACATGCACCATCCCTGCTGACAACATTGGATGAAGCCTGTGTTACCATGGCCACCTAATAACATTGTTTTGTATCTATATCCTTCTATATTTTTAGTTGAAAGCTTAACTTTCAATGCCACATACATCCCCCCCCCTTTTGTTTTTTTGATGAGATATAGAGTATAGTCTGTCAGTGAGGTTTAGAAACAACAAAATCTCTACTCTTTTCTACAAGTATTTGTAAGGAACAGTGTACTGTGAACTATTTCCCTTAAGTATGAATTATTTTATATTTTATTGTACTAATTAGATGATAAAAAGAAAACATATGCTTTAAAAGTAGATTCAGTGGATATTATCTATTTTAGTATAATGAACTCAACAAAAATACAAGTAAGCCAAAATAAGATATTGCTTTATGTGTGTATTTTGTAAAAAATAATAAGTCTTCCAGAGACTGGGGAGACAGCGCAAATGATAGACTGCTTGTGTTAAAAATATGAGAATCTGATTCCCAAATCCCACTTAGAAATGCCAAATGTGTGGCACATGCAGGTAATCACAATGCTGGGAGGGAAAGACAGAGCTCTGAGGCTCACTAATCAGCTAGTCTACCTGATTGGTGAGCTCCAGCTCTGTAAGAAACTTTGTCTCAAAAAAGGTAACTAGCATTTCTGATTATGACACCCAAGGTATCTTCTAGCTTTAAACATGTGTACACATACAAACCTACACTCATATAACATATAGTATTATAATAAAAGTACATGGATTTTCTTACTGTAATTATGGCTAATTGTCCTTTTTCAGAACTTTTTAGAAACAAATAATTATTCATAATCTTAGTTTACAATATAAAGGAAAGATGGTTAATTCTACAGTTATAAGAAAAAGTTAAAAATAAGTGAAATAGCACCCAAACAAAGAGATATACTAGTTCACTGAGATATATCAACTTGATGAAATGTTTAAAAGAAAGAGAAAGTGATGTTTTAGTGGGCACAGATGTTTGACATGGAATTTTGTATTAAAAGAGAGATAGGGAATATTTTAAATACCAAAGCCAAACAAGTGTATTATCCAAAATTATTGGAGTTAAAAAAAACACTATTTATGCCTAGATAATGAATATAAAAGGTACTGAAGTCCTTATTTTAATACCCTAATTAATTTTCCTTTTTAAAATGCCTTCTTAGCAAGGGAAAAAAATACTAGCTATTTTACCCTCACATATAGTTTTACAGTTTTACCCTGAAGAGTTATAGCCAAGGAGATCATAGCTTCAGGCTTCGTGGTGATTAATTTCAAACTGAACTGGAGGACACAAATAACCTTCAACTTTTATCAGTGAATAACTCCCAGAGACATCCATCTCCCTACCAAAAATCCATCTTCCAGCAGGACAGCAGCAGACTTTTCTGACATCCTTCAAAACACACAAATGCACCGGATGTCAAGACTTGAGAATCTGCCTGAAAAACATGTTTGTTAAATCACTCCCTCCACATCAACACCTATTACAAATTTCATTGATGCTCAAGAACTATATTTCTACTTAACTTGGCTTCTTTCTGAATTTCATTGTAAGACCTAAAAATGACTATTGGGTATATAAGGATTATACTACTACAAATATGATTTAAAATAATTCTTATTTTAGTTTGCATAGTTTCTAAGAAGATAAAACCAATCAATCACCATCCTGGTGACCAAGAAAACATGTATAAAAAATGATGCTGGGAAAACTTTATTTTAACAATTAGTGTCCACTGTGTAATGTACAAAACTGATAAAAACATAAGAAACATGCCACAAAAGTATAATTCTAATAAAAACTACTTAATTTTCATTTTCATGTTTCGTTTAGATTGAAAAGAAATAAGTATAGAGAAAGATAAAAGTAGCACTCCACTCAATTTTAGTCTCTAGCCTTGACATGCTTACACATCCATGTGCATGTACTTGAACACACAGATATATAACATGCACACACACACAGTAAAATAAAAAAGAAAACCCAACCACAATGAATCTTTGGTTCTAAGAAATTCTTAGTTCTGCATGAGCATCCACTGCTGGTCATGTAATCACTATTCTGTATGTCCAGAGCCTAATGTTTGAAAGCTGGATTGTCATAAGATACAGCAGTTCCATTTCTATTATTTCACACTGTGCTTACTGTTTTCCCCAAGAGTTGCTAGTTCAGTGAGGAGAAATAAAAACACCTTCCTCAGCATCTCAAGAAAGGCAGTCATTTGATTGGCACTCCAGGTAGAATGCTAATCAACACAACAGTAACCATGGAAATGAGTGCCATAGAAACCCATTAGAGACCCATTGTATGCTACTGCATGCATGTCTATCAGAAAGCAATTTACATATGTATCACTCTATTAGAAGACTTTTTGCCATAAAATTAAGTGCAATGTTTATGGACAATTTGACCTAAATAGCTAGTAAGCAATCAGAATAAAAAGCTCAGGATAAATCAATACTTATGATGTAACAAGAATAAGAACTTTCTTTATGTGTTTAACACAAGCATGTAAGCTTTATTAACAGGAACATTCACTTAGTCCTGTCTATTAGCTTTATTGCTCCATTGATTGAGAAACTATAACCAAACCTTGTTGAGACTTTATAATCAAATAAAACGTAATGACAGATGAATCACATAGTATGTAGGTAGGATGGGTGTTGACTACATTTTAAGGACTGTAGCAAGTGCATATAATCAATAAATGAACAGTATCTAGTGCTGATTGGATGTCATGGAGCTATAGACACTATCTCTAGAACATAGGCAGCACAGGAAAACACAGATATTCGTAGAGATAATGATTTGAGTAACATAACATATTTAATGTGGTAAGGTGCATTGGGGTTGGACTAGAATGGTGAACGTACAGAAGACTATACAGGAGAAAAGAAAAGCATTTGAGTACATTAAGAAGAAAGTCCACAGACAGTTAACAGAATGGGACTGGGTTATTTAATAATAATAAAAAAAGATTAATGAGAAAATCTTAGGCTGTGTACTTAAGGAAAGTAGGGGAATTAAAAAGATTAGAAATCTAATGTGCTTATTAATAAGACTCAGAGGGAAAAAACCAAAGCATAGGAAAATAGGAGCAACCTTGTCAGGAAGAAAGAAATGAAATTAAAACAATACTGAAAATCCTCTTTACAAATATTACTTTAACAGAGGATTATAAAATAAATATTGGATGATACAAAACATTGTCAAGACATAGGAAGCAGGTTGCTGCGGCATCGCCAGGGTGAACACAGTCAGTAGAGCCACTTCAAATCTGGGCAATTCAGTATCACTGGGCTTTGTCCAAGTTCACTCCTGATTGCATACTTTGGCAAAACTGGCATACAAATACAATGTAATCTGAATAGGAAACAAAAATCATGCAGGAGCAAAAGTAGTGAAATGTGGTAGGAAAAATCTTTGGACAGTCTATCTGCAATTGATGTATCTGCTATAAATCATACACACACACATACACACACACATACTTGAATGTTTGGTATAATCAAAATTATGTAAATTTAACATCTTACATTAAAATTATATTCTATTTTAATGTTAAATGTGCATTATTGCATTTTTTGAGATTAAGATATAATTTCTCCTTTCCCTTTTCTTCCTCCAAACCCTGCCATGATGACTCTCACTCTCTTTCAAATTCATGGCCACATTTTCTTTAACTGTTATCATGTATGTGAGAGATAGCCATCTATGTCTGTGTCTTTTTGTGCATTCTTAAATAAAAAAATAATAATGGCTGCCACGGCATGACCTGAACAATGTAGACACAAATAAACATGTTAACTTGGACAGGAGAAAGCCCATGAGGCCTCTGTGCTACACAAAGAACTAAAGGCAACTAAGAGCTGCTGAGAGGATACGAAATAGTCTTCCTCAGGGAAGCAGATACTGATCAATTATATAATACCAAATGGCAGCTCTGAAAACACACACATACAAATAACAGTATATGGACTAAATATTTTTTTTCATTTTTAAGGTTGAATTTACCTTGAATTTATACGTGTGGGGTATATCTATGCATGTGTATGGGCACTTGTGTGAGTGTCCTCGGAGACTGCGGAAGGATGCCAGAACCCTTGTAACTGGAGTAACAGGGCTATGTGAGCTGCCTGATGTGATGCTATGAAGCAAACTCCAGGTCTCTGCCAACCCAGCAAGCATTGCTACTGCTGAGTCACTTCTCTAGCTTGCTATTTTTTGATTTTTATCTTATCCTGCATTTACAAGCTCAAACACATATTTCTGAGATGCAATGTTATTTTAAGACTCTGTCCTTGTGGTGTTGCTCAGAGTGTAGCTCTTGCCGAGACATGTGTGTAAATGTGGAATGATTAAATCAAGTTAATTAACAAATGTATCACTGAATATCTAGTATTTTTGTGATAAGAGCATCTGAAATTAATATTTTTAGAAACCTAGAATGTAGACGAAAATATTAACTGTGTCATCCTCTCTAATATATCTCGACACACACTCATTTTATCTAATTTAACTTTGCATTCTTCATCCTTCACCCAACACACCTCCACAGTCCCTCTCACTCCCTCCTATGCTGGTGGTCGCCACTATTCTGCTGTGAGTTTCAGTGGATTCAGTTTATAAGGTCTGGGAAACGTAGAGATGGGATTGCATTGCATTGAGTACAATGCCTTTCATGCTTACTATGTCCTCAAAAGACAGAAACTTCCTTTGGAAATCTGAATAAGGACGGGGGCTGTAGCTCAGTGGTTAACATTCTTGGCTGGTGTGCAAGGTCTGGGTTGAAGACCTAGCACCCTGTAAAACTGGCATGGTGTAGCAAGCCTGTAACCTCAGGACCTGAGAGGTAAATAAGAAGGATCAAAAGTTCAATACACATCTCAGATATATTTTCAGGAGTAGTACTTCTAAATAATATGGTACGATAATATTTAGATTGCTGACCAAACTCTGTATTTCTATAATATTTGTAATAAACTACATTTTTTGACAATAGTGATCCAAGTTTCCTAGAATCTCCCCTCATCTCTTCTAAAGATTCTTAAGTATTTACAAACTGTATATAATGCTCAAACATACATTCCTATCCCAAGATGATCAGAAAACATGGAAGGAGACAACACAGAGGAAAAGGGGTGAATTGAAATAGATTTAAAATTCCCAGAAAAAATAAACCTTAGTGATTCCACACAAGAAATGAAATGGGCTATCAACTGTGGAATACGTACTACCCAACCTAGAACCTGCAAATAGACAAGCCAGCCAGCCTCTATGTTTTCTTACATGTAGTTACTAGTCTATGCACAAGGAATCATCGCTGACATGATTCTATTTCCTTTTACTTTTTTTTAACAAGCCCATTGTAAAATGACTTGAGTCTCCAAGATTATCTACTGAACTGAAAGTAGAGACCTTTGAATATTTTCTTTTCGTGAGTATAGGGCAGAAATTCCAGCAAGGTTTAGATCAAATGCCACTGAGGAGCAAATGCTCAAAGGCGGAAGATGCTGAGAATGGCAAACTCAAACAGAGGAAAATACAAATTGTCCAAGTTCCTCTTGACAGTGTAGGAAAAGGAGATTGGCACGGTGGGGAGGAAAGTGAGCGAGTCAACCTGTAGCTCCAGCATACTTCCAGTTGCACATTAGTTCACACTGAACACCCCTGCCTTCTGAGAAAGCATGCAGTTTTAAAAATATGTGTCTCACGCTGCTGCACTTCGCTAGATTTAAGTCACAGGAGAGGTTTTCATCAGTCTTCTCTCCTGCAAGGTGCTATGTAAGAGAAGAAAACTAACTTCCCAAGTTACTATCATGTATTTTCTCAGATAGAAACTAGAGATTGCTGAAATAGGACTGGATAGGAAAGGGTAGTATAAAGGATACTATTGCTTTCTTTATGCCTTCACAGGGCAACCATTCTATTAAATATTTTTTTATTTCAATTACTGCTTTCCTGTCTGGGATCTCTGAATGAATTTTGGAATAAGATGAATGAAAACAGCAGACAACTGGGAATATGCCAGTTGAAAGCCAGGGATCTCCTAGTCTGCTCTGCCTTCACGATGACCAGGGGACACATGACTGGTCAAAGAAATGATGATCAATACCCCTTGATCAGGTGATTGATTCTTGTGTGAAGTTTGACTCTGTGGCTCCATGAAGCTGAGGGGGTACTGAAGTAGAAAGAGGTTCTGGATTTCTCTCATGACCCTCTGGGTATCAGATTTTCCTCTTTATATCTTAGATCAGAGGAATGAAAATGTTAGTATCACCAATAACATTAATCAAATTGCCTTCAGGATGTTCTATTTTTAATATAAGCAGGTCATGACGTTCTGCTTCAAGTTCAGTCTCTAGCTTGCCACCTGCTTAACCCCAAAGTGTTTTATGAGCTATGTCTCTTCCCCTTTGTACCATACTCTGGTCTGTTGTCCAAAAATTTTACCCTCTACTTGAACCCAAAAATAATGTCCATGTTTATAACTTTCAGAGTCCATCATCATAATTAATTGTTCATGCTGCCATCCAATGTCTATGGTACAAATTTAATGTTTACCTTCTAGATCTTAAGAGGTCCAAGCATTTAGGGAGCTTGGAAAATATTGTGTCCATGCTTGGACAAGGAGCACTGATGGGAAATCACAATAATGAAGAATTTAGCATTTAGTGTTATTTTATGTGAGGAAGAGGGAGGCACACTTGCATGAGAGAGAGAGAGAGAGAGAGAGAGAGAGAGAGAGAGAGAGAGAGAGAGAGAGAGAACAGTAACAGTGTATGTTCATGGGGAAAAGAGTTTGATTAATTTATATTCTAGCAAATGACCAAAAAGACTCCAGTGCTAAAAATTACTTGAAGGCCAGCTTTTCATTTAATTGGAAATAGAAATGTTTTTTCTTATGTAATGCATCCTGACAACAGTAAGTCCTCCCTCTACTTCTAGTTCCAACTTACTTCCATTTCCATCTGGATCCATCCTCTTTCTGATTCTCATTAGAAAACAAACATGCTTTTAAGGCATAATAATAAAATTTAATAAGATAAAACAAAATCTAGCATGAAGACAGATGATTAAAAGAAATCCCACACTAGCTTAGAACTGAGTATAATAGAGGGTTATTTATTTAGGGGAAGACTCACAGATTACAGTCCTCTGCTCGAACAGGGAACAGCAACTGAATCCCGCAGCTGGAAGAGAGGCCAAACACGTGCTTTACATCCACATTTATAGTATGAGAGGCCACGCCCAAGTGGGCAGGTAACTAAAGACTACTGGGGATAGAAATTCCTACAGCACTAGCACATAAGAATGGTACAAAACAAATAGACAGAAAGAAAAGTGGCAAAAAAAAAAACCCTCAAGAAACATAGTTGTAAAGAGGTACTTGTGATCATACTCAGGACTCTCATTTACGGCTGAATGTCCCAAAGTTTCTTATCATAATGTGTGGCTTTGGATCTCTGGATTTGTTCCCATTCTGCTGCAGGAAGAAGCTATAATAATGAATAAGCAAGGCACTGATCTATGAGTAGAGCAGAATGTCATTTGAAGTTATTTCATTACTACTTTTTTGTTATTTGTTTTTAGAACAGCAGTATTTGTTTTTACCTTAGGTACCTGGGGTGTCTAATCTCAGGTTCTTGATCACCCAAACAATATCAGGTATGAGGTACATATCATAAAGTAGGTTTTAAGTCAAATCGGATATTAGTTGTCTACTCCCACATAATTCATTTCATCTTATGACTGGCATTTCTATGCACTTCTCAAACATTTCCCTAACATTTCTCACCAAAGTTTTTTTCCTTCAACTGATTTGAGCTGTGAGTTGCTTTTATTCCTGGAATTAACTTAGAGGGGCTCCCAACATTGATGAACAGTCTCTAGGCATGTTTCTATGAAGCGTGACTGTTGGGTAGGTATGAAGTCAAATATCATACCAAAATATGGTTTTAATTAGTGCCCTTCATGTGAGTTGTTTACAAATGCTTGTGTATACCACTAAATATTTTATTAACGTTTCATGGAAGCTAGAGAAATACTTTTAGGAGTGCTTGTCACTCTTCCAGAGGAACCAAGTTTACTTCCCAAGCCCAGATTTTGAGGCTTACAACGTCCTTTAATTTTAATTTAGAGATCCAACTCTCTCTTCTGCCTTCATGTCCAACTTCACATATTTGCATACATACACATAGAAACACAATTAAAAATATGATAAACCTTTAACAGCTTATGAATTTTATTTGATTAGTTTAACACATTCAGTAAGAGAGAGAGAGAGAGAGAGAGAGAGAGAGAGAGAGAGAGAGAGAGATCTCATTTTCTACCTAAAAAGCGTCTTCACCTCTAGCTTGGACATAAAATTGACTAATTGACTATGAAACCTAGAGGTCCCCAATCTGGTTTCCTTAGGTTTATGACATAGAAGCTGGAATTTGTAATAAGGAGGCTGCTTGTTCGTTTCTGGATGCTCAGCCCTGAAATAATTACACAGAAACTGTATTAATTAAATCATTGCTTGGCCCATTAGTTCTAACTTCTTATTGGCTAACTCTTACATATGAATTTAACCCATTTCTATTAATCGTATATAGCCATGTGGCTGTGGCTTACTGGGTAAAGTTCCCAGTGTCTGTCTTGCAGCTCCATGGCTTCTCTCTGACTCCATCCTTTTTCTCCCAGAATACAGCCTAGCTTTCTCTACCTAGTTCTGTTCTTTTGCCCTATCACAGGCTAAGGCAGATTCTTTATTCATTAACCAATAAAAACAACACATAGACAGAAGGACTTTCCACACCAGAATCTACTACAGAGCTGATGTAGTAAAATTAACTTAACTCTTAAAATAACTTGACTGAAAGAAGCAGTCATAAAATGAGTGCTTTAGGTATTTTATCTGTGCATTGAGTCTTTGCCATCTCATCTCCAGCACTTATTAGCATATAGCATGGATGTGAAACATTTGCTACAAATCCTGCAGCTCAGGTGATTGTGATGTTGACACATTCACAACCGGGATAGCAAATGAAGCCTGTTTCTCTTAATGCAGACAAGAGAAACAAGAAAAGTTTATAACACTTTATCTCATTTAATAAATCTAAAATAAAATATTTGTTAAATCACTGCATTTTGCAAGCTTGAGGAAGTGCTGCTTTCATAATTGACTCATATTATAAATTCAAATTCAAAGCCAATATCCTGTTTCCAATAAATACACACAAAAATTTAACAAAGATAAACCATTTCTAAAATACAACTTTAAAATCAAAATGCAATTAAGATTAGTTAAAGATACTATGTTATAAAAACTTTGGAAATTATAGAAAAGTTTTGAGATTCTAGGAAATAGATCTTGTTTAGCATTTGCTATTTTTAATTTAACTTAAAGATATATATCTATAAGCTTCTACTTATCAAATGTATTGCTATACATGCCCCATTTTCTCATTTTCTTTGTTATTTTTTTGTGGGGACAGAGTTTTCTTGGGGAGACATGATGCAAACATGTCTACTCAATGCAGGAAAGGAACCCACCATAGAGCGGAATACCCATTGCATCATAGTTAGACTTGACTGACCAATAATTTTTACTGGGTTATAACAGAAGCACAGCTGAGTGATTACTTCCAGGAACAGAAGTGACCCAAAGCAACTGCATCTGGGAAAAGTCAACTCCAACATGAATGATGACTTAGAACACCTGCGTCCCTGGAATTCTCTACACAATTTGCAAGCAAACTGATAGGTCCTAGAAATCCCTCACAGCAAGACTGGCCAGAGTCTCTGCCTACATTGGTATGTTCTTGCTATAAATTTGGTAGGGACATTGGAGAATCTTTCAAGTTTCTACTTTTTCTGACATGAAGGTGTGGGAAGTCCTCCTGTTTATGTGTTGTTTTTATTGATTAATGAACAATGAATAAAGCCTATAGCAGGGCAGAATAGAGTAAGGCAGTAATTCCAAGCAGACAGAAGAGAAAAGAAGGACAGGGATACCAAAGAACCTTACTGGTAAACCATGAACCTCGTGGTGATGCATAGATTCATAGAAATGGGTTTAATTTAAGATGTAAGAACTAGTTCATAAGAAGTCTAAGCTATTGGTCAAGCAGTGTTGTAATTAAGATAGCTTCTCTCTGATTATTTCGGGTCTGGGCATCTGGGAAACGAATGAGCAGTCTGTGCCTACTACATGATATTTCTACTGTATGTCTTAAGCTTCTCTCTCACTCCCACTAGGAATCTTGAAATTTTGTAAAACAAGAAGATATTCTCAGTATTCACTACTCCTTGGAGTTATCCAATGAGAGCTGGATTTTCTACCTGTAGCAGTGAAAAGAGGCATTTGACTTCTTCCACCATTGTCATAACTAGAGTCATAATTTAAATGACTTTTGATACCAGAATACTGGAATCATTTACAAATGATGAAATGCGGCATTAAGAATTAATAAAAATATACACCAACTAATTTATTTCTGTTATATTCACTATTCTAAATAGAAATTCCAAACGCAAGAAGACAACACAGTAACATGGGCTGTTCTAGTCCAGTTAGTCACCCAGCGTAAACACAAAAAAATAAAGGTGAGTGTGGCTAAAGTAGCTAATTTTGTGTGTTAATTTAACGATGCTTTTGTGAGGATTCAGGGGTGCTTTTCTTTAGATTTTACTGCAAAGATGTCCTTTCAAGCCATTAACACCTGTAAAAGGTTGACTTTAAATGGTTATCCTCTATAATCTATACATCAGAGTTCTCTAGAAAAATGAGTGGAGTTTAATAAAAAAGAATGAAGCAAGCCTTTTGTTTGTTTGTTTGTTTTTCACTGCATAGAATTTATTCATAAATATTTCACTTTTGGACTCAAAAGTATAACAATCACTCCTATCTTAACCTTCAGCCTGCCAGCTTGTCTTACTTATTTAAGGCTTACCACCTACAGGAACTTTAGAATAACATCAGCCAATTTCTTAATATAAATATCTAACTGTCTATGTCCCATCTTTCATCTATGTATCTACCTGACATCTATTACCTGAATTCATCTTCTATGAAGATACTGAGTAATATGATCACAGTATCATGAAAGAAAATGGGCATCAACCAAGTTATAATTAATCACAAAATTAAATTAGGCTCCACTGTTTCTTATAGAGTGATTCCTCATTTGTGACCAAATCATTTTATGGAAAGGCATTTCTATCAGAACCTTCACATATAAGTGGTCATTAAGAAAGGTCATTGTCCCCTTGAAAGCTGATGTTATGCTAATACAGGCAACACTATGTAATTCCTAGCAAGATTATGATAATTTGATTCTTTTGAATATTTTTCTCTGTCTCCTAGAGTACTGTCATGTGTGTATTACTTGATACCCACCTGAAGTAATTGCATATTGAACAAGGAATGGATACTTGATTCATAGTCTAGTTACTGAGGATCTGATGGTCAGTTTTTAAGTTGAGTTATCTTCTGTCAGTCTTCTTATAAATGAAGCAATTCCGAGATTCGGAGAAAAAGGAGACATGAATAAAACAAACATGAACTATGAAGCAAAGGAAACCGTTCTTTTTTCAGAAAGACCAAGAGAAACTCTGCTCTTCAAACTAAACTCAATCAATGATAACCAGATTCAATCCGTAAAGTTTTCAGGAAATAGATCAATAAGGTTGGACTAAATTCCCACCCTTTACATCTGCCTTCAACTTCATTTTCTTCTCTTTGCAAGCTTAAATGAGTGACTTATTCACAAAAGCTTTGAGAAAAACAGACAACTGGCTTCTCCTTTATGAAATCAACCATTGGTGTCTGTCTGTGTAGTCTTAAACAATCTAGATAGAAGAAGCTGAGGTCTGCTTTTCAGTCAGTGACACTGCAGAAATCACATCTGCACTTTACCTATTGGAATTAATGATTACTCACACTAAGAATTCGGAGTTTTCCAAAATATGGGTCTGCATTTCTATGGATTATTTTGTTTATGAACAAAAGAAAAAAGTATCACAAATTAAACTGTACAATTTCCATAACTGGTCATATCCTGAAATCTATAAAAAAAATACACAAAACTAAAAAATAATTTAAAACAATTAATGTGGTAAATTTATTCAGTAAAACCTAGCATGATTTGTAATTAAACATGTTAGTATTTTAGATAAGTTTTATGTGAAGTATAAAAGTAAATCTTAGCCAACCCAAAAAGAACCTTTCCCATCTGCACTGAGTAAGTATAAGGTCATACCCTGCCACTGTGGAGACTCAGGTTTATGAGATCTAAAGTCAATACCCCAAGCAATTACTCAGCTTATCTGTTGCTTCAGTTTAATCAAGAGACTGTTTGTATAGTCTATCTGACAGTGACCCAGACTTCCACTAAATAGAAATTTGGGTCAAGAATAATCTTTTCTGTCCCTGATATAAGGTTTTCTTTTATCACAAAAGTTCAGAAACTTGACTCTGCTCAGAAAAATGTTACATCTCAGGAGTGGTAGTAAAAAGGTGTTATTAAAGCATACCATGCAAAACCAATGCATAAAACAGGCAAAAAAAATATAACTATCCATTTTATTGATCAGTCACACAAGTGCCATGGTGCATTGATCATGCAAAAATTAAAGCTGAGTGATTTTCATTAGTTCACTTAATATTACGCTACATAGTATTTGCCATGATGCTTGAACTAGAACACATTGCTTGCATGTTACAGGCCCTAGGTTTGATCCCCAGTACTGCCAAGTATAACTAGTAGTAATAATATTAATTCATCTAGCATCTTATATATTTAATTGATCAAAAAATATAAATCTCTTTTAAATGAATCATAAATGTTTCTCCAATTTATATGTCAAATTTAATCATTAGGTGTGGTAGTTTGGCTGAGAATGGTTGTCATAAACTCCTGGGGCTCGATACTTAGCCCTGAGTTTGTGGACCTGTTATGGAAGAATTACATTGTATGGCCTTGTTGAAGGAGGTGTGTCACTGGGGACAGGCTTTAAGTGCCAGGAGCTATGTGACTTCTTTAGGGACAAGGCCTGCAAATAACAAAAACAAATTTTCCTTCTGGCAAGGCCCTGGAGAATCTGACCAATTTGGTAAGGCCAATGGATAGTTCATTGCATAATGCTGGGCCTGACCCCAAGAGCAACTCCTTGCTTTCACTATGCAAGTCTTACTGCCAGTCGCTTTTAGTTTCACATTCTCAGTCAGGGATAAAATAGATATTACAAAAAGAAAACTTCCCCTGATGACTCCCTCTGGGTGAGCCAGAGGGGGTGTTGTTAAAAATATACAGTGGATCTGATTTAACCCACGTACCCTTTGATGTTTCAAGAGTGACCATGAATACAGACTTCTTAAGAACAAGTTGTGGTTTTATTAATGCACCTTGTGACTAGCCTGAAAGAGTCACAGTTTGGCACTACTACAAATTTGCATAACTGATCTGGAAAGAATGATTTGAACCAGAAGAGTCTAGGAGAAATGAAAGCAAATAATGATATCAAGAGTTAATGGGAACAGTCTAGGAACAGGGAATGAAACAGAATCCTAGAAACCCACAATGCCCTCATGACTGTTAGCCATGCCAGGGCTGTAGGAAGTGGAGAGGAGAAGGACATGAGAACAAGGGAGAAGCACTGCCAACTATTAAGAGTAAGTTTCCAAGTTATGTTGCCTGTAGGATAAGTAGGGGGAAACCTGGAAGAGATAGAGTAATAGAGAATAAAGAATTAATTGATTAAGCCTTGGCTGGTGAGTTACATGACGCGCCTCAGGGAACTATGCAACAGGTATCGTAAAGAGCACAGAGTGGAGCTTGTCACTCCTCCAGTTTCATTGTGTTTATCCTTGTTCATTCTCTACTTTGTATTTTGTTTTTGGAGTTCAAACACCATTTGTGAGTTTTCAGATTGCATTGAAGCAGCTCTTAGCAACATGAATGATGTAAAAGAAGGGATTTAACTGCCAGGGCTGACCATTTCTAAACTAGCCATAGGAAAGCAAGGTTTTCTGAACCCAATTCAGCCCTTTCCTAGTCAGCGCACAAACTGTCATCTTCCAGGGCTGCACCTCACTTTCTGGAAGCTCTCCCACTAGCACATGCGGTGCTGTGGCAGTCTGCTGCACTCCACCGCAGGCATGCATTTCCTTGCTTAGTGCCTGACTCTCCACTTAGTTTGAAATGGAAGAACCTTCACCTGGCTTGTCTTGTTTACTGCTACATCGCAAAGCCTGGCATACACTAGGGGCCGAGAACAGCTCTTGAGTGAATTAAAAGGTTACCCTTGCCGGACAATCTCAATGTCTCTAAAGGTCTTCCATATTCAATTAGAAAATGAAGTCATCTTGTATAGAATAGATGTTCTGTGACACATAAATAAAGACCCCAGCCCTGTCTCTTAATTAGTGAGAAATGTAGAAAGCTCTGGGAAAGAAGTGAGACTGTACTGTCAATCTTGGCTCATGCATACATGCATTAATCTGATGACCTGTTATATGGAGGCTGGCAGGCGTGATAGGAGGGCAATAGCAGAAGTCAAAGGGACAGGCGGCCTACGTAACCCACTGCATAAAGCCACCTTTCCTCAAATGTTCCTTTCAGTTATTAGGTGAGCTTCACATAGCATACTCTTTAAAAAAAAAAACACCAAAGCTATGAAAAATAGCCCCTCTTTGTGCCACACAAAGGGGGCCACATTCTTGTGTATTTGGAAGCTTCTCTAGAAAAGTCTTTATGGAGTGGTAAAGGAGAATGCCCTCATATTCCATCAGTGCTCTCTTTCGGGATCTTTGATATGCACTGTGGTTGTGTGGCGTTACACTTGTAATATATTGCTCATTCTCTGTAGTTAATAGTATGGGATAAAAACAGCAATATCTAAACAACAAAGAACAAGATATGCCATGTCCTGTCTAATTAATAAATAGTGCAACTTGAATAAGAATAGAAAACTCTGAGGACAAAAAAAGGTCACAGAATACTATCAGGTAAAGCTTCTCAGAGAAAGATGCAACTAGTTTGAAACCTAGAGTCAACTGGAGGATGTGACAAGTTCCAAAGAGTAGCCAAACACAACAGGACATGATGAGTTAGTGGCATATTGCCTGTTCAGTAGATTTCACTGAGAGTAGCAGGTCAGAAGTGGCAGAAAGTGTACAGAGAACTAGAGAATGATCAAATCCAGATGAAGAGGGACTTGAAAAGTGAGCCAAGGGTTTGCAATTACTCCTGGAAGCAGAAAAGAGCTATTAAAGTTCTTAAATTAGGAAGCAGTAGTTTCAGTTTTACACTTTAGAACCACAGAGGAGTCTAAACATAGATAATGAAAAGGGATCACAGAGTTGAAGACTAAGATAGACAGGTTTAGACGTTGCTGCAAATTCGTTTTAACATCCAGGACAGGTGAGAGTGGTCTAATCAGGGAGGAAATGACAAACTCAGGGAAGCAAGAGTGTCAATTTCAAGCACAGTTCAGGCTCATAGATTGATTATAGTTAAGTCATAGAGCAGGAAAGAGATTCTTGTTTAGGCATCTGAGTGAATAAAACGTTTCTGGCTTGTGGTAGAATTGTGTGGTCTGAATGAGAGTTTCAACTATAGTACCGTATGAACGCAGGAAAGATGCTCAGAGTTCTACCAATAGTTCCAGACATGCTACACACTACATGTTTGGGGGAGGGGGAAGAGTCATTAGAAGTCTTTGTTCAATCACAAAGTCAAGCACAAAAGCCCACATCTGCAGCTTTTCTTTTGTTTCCATACTCTGTTTAAGAAATCAAATGTACTTTCCTCAGCAGACTGTGTCCCCTGAAATCTCTCAAGCAACTGCTTTTAAAATGCTTTTCTACCAAAAAAAAAGGTTACTATTGTGATTTCAGTAGTTATTACCACACTCAGATTTTGTCCTTCCTCTTAATTGCATGTTTTCTAACCCAACTAAGGATCACATGTTTAAATCCTACTCCTCCAAAATCCTAGGAATAAAAGCTGGGGATCTAGTTGGATAACAGTAAGAGCTATCAAAAATGAGAGTAGTGCTCTTGTAGAGAGGTTTAAGAGGTATTATATATCCTGTGCACATAGTGTAATCTGCTATTACCATCATATGCTTGAAAATAGCTTTCAAGCGCAGTGTGTTAAGCCCTAACGTTTATTACTAAGTGTTGTGGTTTGAAAGAAAATGGCTCCCAAGGGAGTGGCATTCTTGGGAGGTGTGGGCTTTGGGGCATAGACATGGCATATTGCAGGAAGTGTGTCACTGTGTAGGCAAGCTTTGAGGTCTCATATATGCTCAAGATACTTCCCAATATTTTATACCACTTCTCATTACCTGCAAGGTGTAGGACTCTCAGAAACAACTCTAGGACCATGTCTACCCTACATGTCACCATGTTCCACCATGATGATAATAATAATGTTTGGAGAATGTTCATGATGTGACACAGGGCTTTCTCAACCAATGAGAAGACCATGGCAAATGATTCTCTTGAATGTGTCCCAGCTGCGGGCTTAGATAAATAGTTTTTCCTCTGTAGTTACTCATCTACTACCTCACTTTTTCCATTGTTGTTTTCTACAAACCCTCTTTATGCCATATGTAAGAAATGAAGTTTTAGGATGCAAACTACTGCATACAGCCCAAACATAAGTATGCCTTCCCCTCTCTCTCATCGGGGGATCCAACAGATTGAGAGATTTTCTCCAAGTGAAAAATGTTAGGCCATAAATGGACTCTTTAAATATATTCAATGTGAAGAATGGATGATATTAAGAAAAATTTATGTGACACTTATCAGTAGGTAAGGTGACTATTTAGAAGCTAGAAAGAATGATTCTCATGCTATAGCATTTTTCATCAGAATCCTAGGAACGTGGAAGATTCAGTTCAGTCCAAAGTTTGATAGTGGCTACCCAAAGTAAAATGCTTGCTCTATAGGGATGGTTCAAAAAGTGTTGCATTTGCTGCACTGCTTTGAAATACAGAGATTTTCTCATAGATCAAGTTTCTAAGATTGAATTTGAATATCATAATTTTTACAATACTTATTAATTTAGATTATATTAACTGAGTGCAGTGATTTGAATGACAATGGCATCCATAGGCTCAGAGGGTATATCCCTGTTAAGAGGTGTGGCCTTGTTGGGGAATATTCATCACCAGGGATCGGCTGAGGTTTCAGAAGCTAAAGTCAGGCCCAGTGTAGCTCTGTGCTTCTGCTGCCTTCATGTCTGGATGTAGAACTCTCATTTACCTCTCTAGTATCCTGCCTGCCTGTGTGCTGCTATGCTTCTGTCCATGATAATGGACTTAACCTTAGAACTGTAAGCCAGCCCTTTATAAGAGTTGTCATGGTCATGGCATCTCTTCATCTTAATAAGACCCTGACTAAGCCACTGGGGTATGACCCCTGAATGGAGTGGACTTTGGTCTCCAAGCAGGTACAACTGGACACTTTTTCCTTAATATCTACAATGCCTGGAACAAACAAATACATTAGGGATGCTGTCTTTGCCTCACATTGTGGATTAGAGAACTGAGTAGGAATAGATTTAATACAATGAACCTCTCTCAGAGTCACTCATCTGCCATATGCTAAAGGGACACTTCTGGTGTTAAGATCGATATACAGTGTTTAGCCCTTTTCACATTGTGAGACATACCAGAGTGAATTCTGGATAGTAAGTGAAATAGCTCTGCAAACATCAATTAAATGTATATATCAATGTTTCTCTTATCCTTGCTTAGATACCCAGTTTTAAATGGAGACAACTCATTCATTTACCGGCCTTCCATACCTTAATGATAACACAGAAGCTACATTAATTAGTAACTTAGGCATATTCCTTTCTAACTCTTAAATCTTAAATTAACCCATTTCTATTAATCTGTATATCACCACAGGTTATGTCCTACTGGTAAAAGTTCTGGGGCAATTGATACTTTTTGTAGCTACATGGCAATTCCCTGTCTCCACCTTCTTTCCCTCCATATCTCTGTTTAGATTTCCTGCCTGGATTTACTCTACTAAGTCATTTGCCAAAACAGCTTCTTTAATAATCAACGGTAATAAAACATGCTTATAACATACAGAGGGGAATCCCATATTGGTTTCATTGGAAAACCAGCTCTCAAAGGCACAAGCACAAAGTTTCCCTTGTTCCACTAAGCAGGTAGGTACTAATTCTAAGGCTGCAAACTATATTCTGCACATACCACACGCCCCATATTCTTAGCTGACAAGATCTGAACAACTTTCGCCATAGTGTCACATTCTTTCTCTATATGAGGAATAGTGTCATCACAGTGTTGGCCTCCTTCTGGAAAACCAATTATTTTACACACTTGTCAGGGATCTGAAGGGTAATTAGTTGTGGTGTTTAAACAGTGGTATGTAACTGAAGACATAAAACAAGCAATAGAAGGATGTTTCAAGAAGGCAAGGCAGAAATGTTCCTTAGGTCCCAGACATTTTTCCTCATTATTCACAGTTCTCCACTTCTCATTTCTCTCACCTTCATTACCTTTTCCTTCTGAAGGCATCCTTGGTATCTTTTTAAATCCATAATCACTTTAATGGAGAATATGGGGACAGTGATAAAGTCATATTGGAAAAGAGAGATGCAATGCAAATTTCATGGCAAATATTTCAGATAAGGTGTTAAGCATGAATTCTGTCTTGTCTTGGAGCAAAAGGGAGGAGATATTTAATATTCAAGGAATGCAGCTGAAACAGGTGTTATATGAAAGAAAATACAGTAGGTATTTCTGAAGAGTGGAAATATTTGAGGAGATGGAGGTAGGCTTAAGACAAATTTTGAGAATCTATCTATGTAAGTCATCTGCACTCTGACTTACAGGAAAGCTTTGAGGAATCTCCAAATCATTCTACATGGTGTCTGAGTTCAGGCTATCCTTTCGTTGTTAATTGCTCTGAAGTTTGAACCAGGAGTTGAACAGCTCTAGATGATATGTACATGGCTAATTCCCCTGGTGTTTACGTATTATTTTATTTTTTTAACTCAATGGATTTATTGAAAATAAAAAATAAAAATAAAAAAGATTAAGAATTCAATCTTTAAAATACAGTAACTAGGCCATTTTGCTAATAGAAGCAGAGACATCTATGTGAGATAACATATCTGAGCTTTTATTTAGGTAACTTCATGAAAGAACTGCATTGTGTTTTAGATTTCAATGCTTAGCAGATAAATATTCAAGGCAGAGGATTGCCAATAGAAATAAAAATCCATTTATCCATTCATTCAAAAAGAACATGCTTAAATTATTTATTGTATGTTAAATAACAAAATTGAGTAAACACTAAGCAAATTAGTATATATTGAATAAAATTCCAATTGATAGCATACAGGTGACTTATATGATACATTCATACACACTTATATTCACCCTGACTTATGATATAATATATGAAATAACACAATAAAATTGATAGTTACATGAATACAGCCACATTCTATATTTTTTTCTTTTTTTGAAGCATTGATGTGCAAATTTAGGGTACTTTGCAAGTTCAAGGGCAAAGACAAAAAACCTAGATTGATTTGGACCAATATGTTCTTTTCTACCATGTATCCTTCTGTATGATCTGTGTATGCCAATTATTCATTTGCTTGACACACATTTTCAAAGGCCCATCAATCTATAGTGTTTCTTGTACTGAATAAAATAATTAAAAGAAAAATCCACTTTCCCAGAACACAATAGACAATGTTTTGTGGGAAAAAATATTGAGCCAATGAAGACAGAAAATTTTCTATTTTGGGTTGTGAGCCTCGCCTTTAATGGCTGAGCTATCTCTTCAGCAATATGGGACACTTTCTAAAGGAGCAGAAATGGCATTTGAACTCAGTCTAACAATTAGGCAGCAGTAGTCTATAGATTGCTGGAAAAGTGCGTTGCCATATAAAAAAACAAAAGATATTCATGGAAACATCAGAATATCATAGGATTTATGAGGACATGGGTTACATATGACTCAATACTGGACAGTCAAGTAGGCAGCAATGACCTGCATTTCCTAGTTTATGGTTATTTCAAGCACCCTTTTTTTGAAAAAAAGTATTGAGTCAATCCAGTCCTGGTACTGGAAGTCTAATTTGGTCACAAGAGATAGTCAGTTGGGACTCTGAACCCCTCTTCCTCAGTTATTAAAAGCTCATTAGGATTGCCTTCATATGTTTTGGAAAGTTTCCACTGCATCCAGTTTCTACATCATTCATCAAATACCTCTCTATTACATCTGTTGTCTCCCCCCCCATATAACTTCCCTCAACCCTATCTCCCTTCCTCCTCCCCACCTGAACCTGCTGCTCCCATCCTCAGCTGCCCCCAGTACACCTATGAAAATCTATTCTAATTCCCCTTACAGGTAGATCCATGTGAACATTCCTCTATACCTATCCTCTCTGGGTCTATGGACTGTAAATGCTTATCAGTTTTTGATGACCAATATTCACATATAAGTGAATACATGACATATTTATTATTCTAGGTTACTATACTCAGTGATTTTTTTCTCTAGTTCCAATATTTGCCTGAAAATTTTATGATATCATTGTTTTAAACAGTTGAATAATACTCCATTGTGCAGATGTACCATATTTTTTATCCATTTACATTTTGAAGGACATTTTAAGATTTTTGTTTGTTTTTTATTTTGTTTGTCTGTTTTGAAGTTTCTAGGTTTTATGAATAAGGCAGCAAAGAACATGACTGTGCAGGTTTACTGTTGATAAAATGAGATATCCTTTGGCTATATGCCCAAGAGTGGTATTATTGGATCTTGAGGTAGATCAATTCCCAACTGTTTGAGGAAACAATACATTGCATTCACATTGGCCAAGGGGATCCCACAGAAATCCCCAAGCAATATGAGCTGTTATTAAAACAATGGTCTGTTCTCTGCAAACTGACAGCATTTCTAAGAACAACACCCATTCATTAAATATAGCAAAGTCAAGTTGTTGTCTACATGGAGCATTACATCCATGTTTTAATGTTTTGGTGAGAGGAGGTACTTCAAAGCCTCCCAAAAGAGAAATATCAGCACCAACTAAGCCTGAAAAGTATACTAGTATACTAGGGAAATGGTGGCACAGAACTTGTGGGAACAGTCAACTAATGTCTGACTTAAGACCCATTAAGCGCAAAACCAACATTACTTGGGTGACCAAGAACCAGAATCTGGATAGTCCAGAGTCTTAGGGTAAAACCAAACAATACTGGTCTAAAAAAGTATCAATAAAATAGCTTCCATTGATACTCTGCTATACTCACAGATTGGTGCCTTGTTCCGTCATCATCTGAGAGGTTTCCTCCTCAGCAGATGGGAAGAAATACAGAATTTCAAAGAGCCACAGCCAGACATTATGCAGGGGGGGGGGGGACAGTCAATCATCTCCCTCTCCTCAGTGTTCAGGGAAAACCCTTGGAAGAAAAGGAGGTGGAAAGAGTGTGAGAGCCAGAGAGGATGGAGGACAGCAGGGGAACAAAGCCCTCTGAATAAACTGAGCAAGGCTCATAATAACTCTCAGAAACTGAAGCAGAAAGCATGGGGCCCACACAGGTCTGCACCAGGTCCTTTGCATCTATATTATAGCTTTCAGATTCATATTTTTATGAAACTCCTGAGTGATGAATGTGTGGGTCTCTCTGATCTTGTGCCTGTACTTGGGATTCTTTTCCTTCAGTTGGTTTGCCTTGTCCAGCTATGATGTGAGGGTTTGTTTATTTATTATATTTTGTTTTGTAAAAACAGTATTGAGTCGATTGGAATGTTTCAAAAACTGGTAATAGTTGCCTACAGAGAGGATAATCTAATGGAATAACTAAAACTGCATAAAAGAACTTTAGAAGTTCTTTATTGATTTTTATTGAGTTCTACATTTTTCTCTGCTCCCTTCCCTACCTCTCTCCTCCCGTTCAACCTTCCCCCAAAGTCCCCATGCTCCCAATCCAATAGGAGATCTTGTCTTTTTCTACTTCCCATGTAGATTAGATCTATGGATGTCTCTCTTAGGGTTCTCATTGTTTTCTAAGTTCTCTGGGATTGTGATTTGTGGGTTTTATGCAGCATTTGTAGATGCATGTGTATGAGATGCTAAGATGGGTAAGGTAGAGAACAAAAAATGAGAGGACTGTGAACGAACTTTGAGAACCCAGAGTCTCTATAGTTGACAATAACACAAGTTGGTTTTTCATAAGTAATGTGCTCAAGAAGAGTTGCCATGTTGCAGAATTTACAGCATTAAAAGAAATCAAAGTAAACTTTTTGCCAAAGGGAAACCATTTGTACAGTCAAAAATGTCAATGTGCTGTTTAGTATATTTCCTGAATGTCCTAGCAGAGCAGAGAACACCCTTCTTGTATTTCCCACTTAAGGTCCAGCATGATATTTGCAATTTAGAGCATGGGAACTTCTTAAAGACCCAGTTGTTGAGCCTATCTTTGAGTGTGAGATCAGGCCGTCCTAATGCAGAATCTCACGGGAGTCCTTAAGGTCACTTGCTCTCTGTGCTTTGCTGCTGATCTAGCACTTAGAAGTTTCATTTCCATTGTGAAACCAATAAATCAGCATAAGTTGCCAGAGGAGTTTTAACCTTGTAAGATGCAATCAAATTGCTCCGTCACAGTGGCTCCTGAAAATTGATCTGCACATGGCCTGTGAGAGGAAAAGGACTCATATGAATCTAAGGAAAATGGATCACTGATTTATAGGACAATGCTAAGTGGATCTTGTAGAAATGAGCAATGCTCTTGTACTTGGAAGGATCTGACCTTGCTTATACCAAACAAGGAAGGGTGTTGTCTAGTAGTAGCCCTGACCAACTGGCATTGGTACAATTTGTGTAAAGAAGAAACTACTTTCATTTTCCTACCTGCTTTTATCTTTTCAATCAGGGAGGATTCTGTAAATAATATGAATTATCAAAAGAAAAAATTCAAAAATTTTTATACTAATGTACATATGGGGAATGCTCATTGATTAATGAATCAGAGAATCATTAAAGTTTGTGTTATACGGTATCAAATAAATGACAGTGAAGTTGTCATGGACAGGCCAAGATGAAGGACTGAAGGTCTAGAGGCTTCCAAATGCAGAAGCACAAATATCTAGGTGAATTAGTGGTATATAAGAGCTAGCAATAAATGCTTGCTGAGGAGACTCCTCCTGTGCTCATCCTGGTTTCTTAAGAGCAGGGAACTGCTCTAGAGATCCAATTTCTGCCTCTCATGTTAGAAAAGGAGACAGGTGTACTTTCAGCAAAGGAAGGAGATAGTAGAGCTTCTCTCGCATCTCCTTCTTCTCAATTGCTTTTGGTTCCCGATCGTCTGTGTATGTTTAGAGGAAATTACCCTTTGCCTCTTATTCCTTCAGCACTGAGATCATCATGCCTGATGACTTACTGTTCCGCAGTCACCTTCATGACAGTAAAAATGGTTACTGTTTCTGATCAATGTAGAAAGAAGTACAGAACGTACCTACAATTCCCAGAACACTTCCTGTTGTGCTTTACATAGCACACAATTGCTTTCTTTCTCTTGCTTTTTAAACAATGTGCCTTTGCCCAGATTTTTCTGACTTATACTAATTATCAGTAAAAAATGTTTCACCATAATTGGGCCTTTGAATAAAACTAAATGTGTTTTACCATATTATTTCCTTCTTTCAATGTTTGTTTCAAAATGATAAAAATATAATTTTTCAATGTATAATTTCTCTACCTTCTTCACTTTGATTCTGTCTTATTCTTTGTAAAGCAGCCAAACAATGGGCTTCATGTTTTTGTTTCCAGATAAGGAAGAGGGGAATATAAGAGGGAGAGAGAGAAAGAGCATGACAGGAGTTTGGATGGGGAGGAAAAGGGAGAGGATCTGGAAGTAGTTGGTCAATGGGGAAGAATATGATAAAAATATGAAATTCTCGAAAAATAAATTTTAAAATAATATTTTCCCTGTCTCTGCTTGAATATTAGGAGACAGAAGAGACAAGAGCACTTCTCTTGACATCCTGCTTCCATCTTTGATGAAGCAGTACATTATTAATTCAATCAGACTAAGATTAGCCAGGTAACAGCACCCTGAAGTCTGTGTTCTTTAGGCAAAGGTATAATACACAAAGGAAAAGCAGCATAGCGTTCCCTCCACTTTACAATAGCAAGCTGGTTTTCAGCTTCATTGATTAGAATCAGGTGACTTTGAAGTCAGTGGCACAACGGTGGATCTCACATCAATGAAAACCTGTGAAGTGTAACTGCTGAAATCATCAAGTAATATCTGAAGCTTATGAACATGAGGAACCAGTCAGGGACTGAGAAATCTAAGAATAGCTTTGTCCCTTTTCTAACAGAATTTAGCACCAGTTTATCCCCTCTTCCTCGGATGAATGCCATGTAAAGTGTAATCTGAGCCTGTTTTGCTAAACTAGCCATACAGTTGCTTCCCATTTCTGCGCCTCTATAGAATAGAATCCAACTTCCCCATTGTAAGTGGGATCATCAGCAACAATCCTCGCTTTCAGAGTTTTGTGTTATTATGAATAGAAAATAATAATTGCTTCTTTCTGTTGTTATCACCAGCTCATGCAGTGTTCAAATATAATGATTGCTAAAAAAGTAAGTGGGTAAAGAAAATTGAAAATGAAACCAGTCATTAAAGAGGGTGGTGAGCAAGTCTATCAAGACAGCTGCAATGCATTAAATCAGAGTTTAATTGTTTCAAAGTTTTGCTTGAAATTCTTAGGGGGGAATTGTTGGCATGTTGGAAAGGAAAGGGCAAGCTGTGCTAGGCATTTTGAATTATTCCAAAATTCCCTACAATCATTTTCCTCTACGTGTTTATTATTGTTCACAGAGAAAAAAAACTAAGATAATAGAACCACCTTTGCCACTACAGAGATCAGTCCTTGGATGCAAAACTGGCATATACGCTTTGGGCCTTTGATCTTGATATGTAGCGGTGGAATGAATGGACTTTTCAGGGAAGGAGATAAGGGAAGTTTAAAGAACAAATTTCTCATATCACTTTGCCCATTTTTCTTTTTGTTGTTGCCATACTTGTGTTTATAGAGGAAATCTATGAGTGTTACATTAAAGAAAAAGTTGGGAATACTGGCGATTGAATCCAGGGCCTCAATCCAGACCAGCAACTCTTCTACTCTGAGTTATATCTTCAGCATAGTTTTTATTTTGAGATGAGAGTCTCACTAAGTTGCCCATGGTGTACTTCAGCTCACCCTATAGCCCAGATTGACTTCAAACCTGCCTAAATCTTCCACAAAGCTAGGATTACAGGACTGTACCACCACGCCCAAGTCCTAAATAATGAGGCTGTGTGGCTGTGATATTGGTCCCATTATAAAGGCATTTGAGGAGGTGGCTCTATTATGTCTGTCCCTTCTGCTTTCTGATAACAGTGTCCACCCCTTCAAAAGGCATTGCAATAAAGTGACCCCTCAAAAACAGACAGTAGCTCCATATGAGGCAATGAAAATGCTGATGTCTTAAACTTTCTATCTGCTAGAAATAAAATAATGCATACATAAACAGCTTCATACATTTTATGAATATCCAGTATACAATATTTTGCTATGGTATAAGTAATGAATTATGACACCCATACTAAATGAGACACTTGTCTTTTAAATACCATATATTTAATTATGTGTTTTAATTTAATATTATACAGAAAGTTATGTAGCTTAATCAAGTTGTCTTTCCATTTACTAGTGTTCCCAATCAGTTCTCTCATTGTTGTGCAGACCAATCAAAAATAAAAGACATGAACTTCTTTAACATAGGCCGATCTGAACTTTTCAAAGACCCTTCTAAATGATTTATGCAGCAAGAGGCAGAAAATTATTTGGATAACATGAAGATCTGTGGGTCACTGAGCAAATTTAGGATTACAGTTATGTTTATGAGTAAACACTCACATGGTCATATGTAACCACTGAAGATTACAGACTACAGTTAACACCTTTATGCTACTTTGAACATGCATTCTCAGATCTCATAAGATCACATGACATAATCACTATTCTTTAAGATGCTATAAACAAATAATAAAAATATTAAGTTAGAGTAATAGGGCACTTAATTGAATGGCTTAGCATTCACAACCAATTAAATCTGGAACCAGACCTGGTGTGCAAAGGTGTGACTATTGAGCTAAGAGTGTACTCAGTATGACAATGCCTTGTTCTCCACTGTAACATTGATGCCACCCAAATTTCTCCTGCTCCAGTGCTCTAGCCAAGTGCTGCTTAAGCTAGAATGAACTATTCATTATATAATCTCTCCCTTATTTACAAAGAATGTCAGAGCAAAGATTATGACATTTATATCATCTTCTGTGATCATTATACCGCTTATGAAAATAAGAATTTAATCTAATTCAGCTTGATCTAATAGATGATTAAGATAACACTAGAACTACACACTCTATAAGAAGAATAAAGGAAAAATATTCAATGTATGTGTGATAGATCATTGGAACAGAAGATTAAGTCATGACTTGCAGGCTTGGGACATTTGGAGAGTAGGGAAATATCTACAGAAGCTTGCTTAAAGACAGTGGGCTGAGCACTAGTCAGTCTCTGTCCAATCTACAGATTTCTATGGAAAGGACACGAGTCAGAACAATCCAATGCCAGCAAAATAATAAGAAATAAAATGTCACATTGACAGAAGATGTTTTTATAGAGTTCTACACAAGGTAGAAAATATAACATATGATAACAAGATTTAAAAAGAAAGTCAGTTCAGGGGGAAAACAAAAATGAGCTCTGACTAGATCAGAAATGGAAGCATCATTACACAGCACCCTGAGTAATTAGAAAAGAGGGATGTGTAACCGAAGAAGAGAGCAGAGATATAATGCAAAGTAAAGCTGAGAATGTAAGGGAGGATTTTAAATTAGAAACTGAAGACAAGCGAGGAGTTCTTTCTGGGGCCTTAAATAAGTGGGATAATAGTATTGAACTCTGAAGTTAAATACATTGAAAATTCAGAAATTAAATACTAGAACAGGGGTTAAATTCAGTGAATAATAAATAGTTTTTAATAGTTCCATTGAGACATTTTGCTTTAACATTAGGTTATCTTTAATTGTTCTAACTAAATTTAACTTCAATTTGAACAAAAAATACCCATAAAATTATTCAATTTAAATACTGAGATCAGTCTCTTAATTGGTCTCCATATAAATGGAATGAACCGAGAACTACTGAATGAGGTGTATGAGGTGAACAGTAGCCACAGTGCATCTTCAGATGAGGCAATAAAATATGTTACAATTGCAAAGTAATTGATCCAGTGGGCTTTTAGGCCTAAAGGTATATACTGGAGAATAAATCCTGCACAGCATGCCTAGGAAGAGATATCCTAGAGGAATCAAACAACTTTCATTTTCAAGGTGAATTGTTTTATGGGTCAACAAGTGTGTTGATAGTCAAACTAATATCAAAAAGCAAGAAAGAAATTCAAGAGCATATGATACAACTCAATTTTATTTCTGTACACTCTTTAATATGCACTGATTAGACCAATGGCATAATGTAGTAGAGTGAGTGATCAGTAAGTATTTTTGCATCTCTGCTCATTACATTTTTACACTGTCTGTGATCCTAAGATCAGTACAGTGCCAAGAAATGAAATGTTCATCATCTAAGTGTGAACCCTTGTGAAATTCTTCCCATCTCTATTGGCACATAGACTGGTGCACTCATCATGCAGGTTTTGCTTAGGTAAGCATTTTGTTGTGATTTCATGAGTGCTCTTTAATTTCCCTGTCATGTCTAGAAAACTCTCTCAGCAGGAGTCATGGTCCTCTGACTCTTAAAGTCATGTCACTGTCTCTTCCACCTTGATCGCTGATCCTTAGATGTTATAGATGAACTAATTGAGACTAGAACCCAACAGTCACTCACTCTCTGCATTTTGATAAGTTGTAGACCTTTCTAATAGCCACCATCTGCTGTGAGTTAGAGGAGGGAGATAGAGGAGGGGAAATTATGTAAATACAGGGTACTCATGTACAAAATTCTCAAAAAAATAAAAATAAATGAATAAAAATGAGATGAAGTGATTTGTGCAGATTTTTAAAGGCCAGATCAAGAAAGATGAACTGTCATAACTGTCCATATCTCTATCTAAAGCTTAATCTCCATTATATAAATCAATGTCAATCAAATACAATCTTCCCATATGCACAGAAAAGTAGTATATTAATGTGACAATTGTCATTGTTTACCATCATAAATTACTAGGTTCTAAAATACCAAGTTATACTTGGAGCATTTTTTTTTACTTCCCATACTTGTTCAAGGAAAGAAAACTCAGTAGTAAGATATGCTGGGTCATTCATCAACAACGTCTTCACTAAAAGCACCTGAGCACAGCCAAGTAGGGTCAGAACAATGGATGAAAAGTCACTCTTTGGAAGAAGATGTAGTTAATAAAACTTGATGCCAGTTGTCAGAATCAATTGGTAGATAGTGTGTTTCTCAAATATACCACCCAGATGCATAATTTGACCTTTAAAATTTTGAATATACCATTCAAGATGCTTAATTTGACCTCTAAAAATTTACCAAGAGATCCACCAATGTAAAGTTATCAGAAACTGTGATAGAGGTTGTTCTATCACAGGAAATGTTACCTTAGTTACAATTTTTCTATATTTGTCTCCAAAATGTCCTCAATTCTGCTAATTGTGGCTTTCTTCTTGAAGCTAGCTGTCTGACAGCTTACACCTTCATTATACAAAATAATAAATTTTCAGATTTTGATACTAAAGGTCAGTACCCTATTTGACCTCCACAAAGCATATGAAAGTTTTTGGGTCTTTCATTGTTTAGAAGGGTAAAAAGACTGGTAAGTAATTGTGAAGGAGGAGGGACAAAGAAATGGGGAGAGACCTGGAAATCTGGTCAGACAAGAGGACTGTAGTACTAAATATGATGAGCATGTACTCCATTGGGAAAGAGAGAGAAGGAGAGAGAGGGGGAGGGAAGGAATGAGGGATGGGGGAGGGAGGGAGGAAGGGGGAGGAGAGGAAGGAAAGAAGGAAGGAAGGAAAAGAGGGAGGGAAGAGAGAAGAAAGAAAGAAGGAAGGGAGGGGGAGAGGAGGAAGGAGGGAAGGAGGGAGGGAGGAAGGAAAGAAAGAAGAAAAGAAGGAAGGAAAAGCTGTTCATTTCATAGGAATTAGGGAGTAAAGACAGACAAGAAAAATTGGGGACAAAAAATTTGGGGGCAAGATATGCTCTTCACAAGGCCTTAAAATTCTATTTCCTCTTATTAAACCATACTTTCAACACTGTTCCAGCACCCATAATGAAACCTGGTGTAATGATGAGTACTTAAAACTCTTAACACTGTTAAGTCAGAAACAGGAAAATCCCTAGTCACTGGGGGATAGCCACCTTAGTCTTATCAGCAAGCCCCATGTCTTAAGAGAGGCTGTCTCAAAAGAAAAATAAATGAAAGAAAATGTAGTACATTTGCACAATGTCCTTTTATTCATCAGAAAAAAAAAACAAGGAAATATTCAAACATGCAGGCAAATGGATGCAACTAGAAAAAAAATCCTGAGAGAGGTAATTCAGACCCAGAAAGACAAACATTGTTGTGCCCACTCATAAGTGGATATTAGACTTAGAGCAAAAGAAAACCAGCCTGTAGTCCACGACCCCAGAGAAGCTAGGTACAAAGAGAACTCTAAGAAAAACATACATGGATTCCCCTGGGAAGGGGAAATAGACAAGATTTCCTGAGTAAATCGGGAGCATGGGAGTGGGGTGAAGGGAGGGCAGAGGGGGAATGGAGAGGAGAGAAGGGGAGAGGGGAGAAGAACATGAGGGAACAGCTGATCAAGATAGTGGAAGGACAGAGAGGGAGAGCAAGGAGAGAGATGTTTTGACTGAAGAAGCCATAATGGTATTAGAGAGAAATCTGAAACTAGGGAAATTTCCAGGAATACACGAAGATGATCCCAGCTAAGATCCTAGGCAACAGTGGAGATGGTGCCCCTGAACTGCCCTTATGGTGTAATCAGATGGATGACAACCTTAATTGTCATCATAGAGCCTTCATCCAGTAACTAACGAAAGCAGATGCAGAGATTCACATACAAGTACTGAGCTGAGTTCCCAGAGTCCAATTGAAGAGAGGGAAGAGCAATAATATGAGCAAAAGGGTCAAGACCATGTCAGGAAAACCAACAGAAAGAGCCAACCTGAGCTATCAGGAGCACACTTACTCCAGACTGACAGCTGGGAAACCCGCATAGGAGTGAACTAGGCCCCCTGAAATACAGGTGTCAGGTCTGTGGCCTGGGAAGTCTGTGGGGCCACTGGCAAGGGGACCAGGATTTAACCCTAGTGCATGCAGTGGCTTTATAAAGCCCCTTGTCTATGAAGGGACATCTTGCTCAGCTTTGACAGAGGGAGGAGGACCTTGGTCCTGCCTCAAAGTGATGTTCCAGACATTACTGACTCCCCATGAGAGGTCTGTCCCTCCCTGAGGAGTGGATAGGGGGATGGGGGGCAGGAGAAGGGAGGGAGTGTTAACTGTAATTAGAATGTAAAATGAAAAATTACTGCTTAAAATAGCTTCTAAGGAGTGACACCTGAGGTTGCAACACACTAACAGGCACATGTACTATACATAAACATACATACACACACAGAGAGAGAGTCACACACACAAATTACTCTTTTGATAGCCTTAAAAGTCTTCATAATCACCAAAGATATTTGCTAATAAGTCAGGATAAAACAACATTTTAAAAATGATATCTTTCTCTCTGTGCATTCCTCCCTCACCCCCTCTCCAGTACCCCTATTTCTCTCTTTCTGTTTGAAAGGGGAGAGGGAAGAACATAGCCAGGAATCTAGTGTGAGTGACATACAGCTTGATTAGCTCATGGAACACATTAGCAACATTAATCATGAAAACTTGAGCACTTTAACTTAATTATATAAACGGAGCAACAAGAAAAATAAGGAAGATTATTCATAACATAGTCTTTAAGTATTTCCTGAAATGGAAACTCCACTGCAGTTCATTCCTTCATGTGCTGTTATTATTCGGGGTCTCAGACAGTTACAGAGTTAACTAGAGTAAAATGGCGGAACATTCTGAAAACACACCAAATAGGTACTTATACATGGAATAGGTTTGCAAATCATCATCCTATTGTTTCTCTCCCAAAGTAAGAAATTTAAGAACAAGGCCCTGAGTGTCTGCTCTCTGGAAACAACACACTTGTATATGTTGCTATAAAAAGAGGAGCAAAGTGGAGGAAGTCTTGAACTTTAGCCAGTATATGTGTTTTTAAATCAAGAGTGGATAACGTCAAATATTTCTTGGAAAGGAGAGTCTATGACGGGATAGGAAAGACTACATTTTCCAAATAAGCCCATGACATCCAAATTTAGTCTTTGGATATGTTCTCATCTTTAAAGATGAATCCAGGGAATGGTGTCACCCTGTCCCTGAAATTGTCCCCAGTCCTGGGGTACTTCGTTATACAAGGTATCCACCATGGCCACTGGCAGCTACTTGCTCCAAGATACACCACAGGGAACTCTTAAACACCAGAAGAGATGCTGGACAAATCCAGTTCACATCCTAGTTATTTTTACTTCTTCACAAACTGCTCTGTTTTAAAATCTGCCAGCATCTCGACATTTCTCTCTGTGGGACAGACAGTGCTTTGATTCATCTAATCACGATGAACAAAACACTTCAGAGGAACAACAGGTAAAAACTGATCAAAGGCTATCAGAACACCGATCATTCCCTGTAAGAGCTCAAGCAACATCCTAATATCAGATCTCCGCTTGAAGAGGGGCATTTCAGTTCTGTGGGTTAATCCAGCACTCTTGGTAACAGCTGCTTGATGATAACGATCAAGGTGAAGGAAAGGGAACAGACAAAAGCGGAGGAGAAAGCAGTAATCTAAGAACCTCATATTTTTTTGGGGGGGTAGAAGGTTTGGGCTTCTAGACATCCCCTGGTCTATGTCCATGCAAATTCTCATTTTGCATGTTTTCTTTCTAAACTATTTCTCTTTAACTCAGGAGGGAGGAACACATATATAAAAAGGCCATCTGGGTTTCTTCATTAAGGAATCTGAAATATGGAATTTGCATATGTTATTTATTCTCCCTTACTGAAAACATATAAATGCCTTGGGGGAAAGTTTGTGATTAACTTTGAAATATATTGTGCAAGTGTTCACAGTGGTGGTATCCTCTGTTCCGACAATAAAAGCAAAGATCATGGAATGCCAAGATAATTGGAAGAAAAACTCTGTCTTTCTTTCATATTGGCAGAATCCCCTTGACCTTCTTCTTGTTGTTTTTCCTGACATTGTTGTTGTTCTTCTTCTGAACATAGATTTCCATTTCCTTTTTGGCCTGTGATATTTTCTCAGGTTGCTATTTGTACAGTAATATCAGCCTGTGATGATAAACTGTTTCTGAAGTCTGTCACTATGATTTAGATTGGGAACAAGTTGCTTATGTTTAGCATTTGACTTCTGAAGTCCAATAAGCACATAAGTTAGCAACACAGAAGTATATGAGAGAGCAAAGGAAAACTGAAGCTATCAAATTGGGGAAGAAAAGGACTGTTTCTTGCAATGGAGAAAAGTGCTTACTGAGGTGAGGGTTATAGAAAGGGGTACTAGTGGTAAAGGTAAAAGGGTACTAAGACAATTTGTGAAAGTAAACAGTAATTTTCAGAGTTATAATATCTAACGATCATAAGGTGGACACCCATGGTGCCAGAGCCAACTTATCAGAAGAAATGCCATGAGTTTAGGTCAGCCTGGGATGATGCCTAGTGAGTTTCAGCATAGCCTGAACTATAGAGTAAGACTGCATTTCAAAATAGATAAAAATGAAAATTAATATATAAAATTCAGTAGATGAATGGGAACAGGTCTTAGCTGTGAGACCAGGTGTTTAGATTTAACTCGGTTATTGATCAATTAAAATTGAGTATTTTCGTATTGAGTTATGTTTCAATCAGCTGTCCGTCACTGTGTCAAAAGTCAATAAAAAAAGTTCTTTCATTTTTTAATGAATATATGTGAGTGTGTTGTGTATGCACATGCCCCACTTATGTTTCTGGTACCAGGAGAGGCCAGAAAAATGCCCTGGCATCATGGGAACTGGTGCTGCAGGGGTTTGAAGCCTCCTAGGTTAGGTGCTAGGAACCCAAATCTAGCTCCTCTGCAAGAGCAGTCCTATTGAAAAATATTTTTATCCAAGGTTTCTGTGTTGTGACTATTTGGGGAGGACTATGGGGAAGTAGAGAGGCATAACAAAGAAAACATGGTACAGGAAGCTGCATCTTAAGATCAGAAAAGAGAGAAAGGGACATATGAGGGAGAGAGAGAAAGGTGGGGAGAATAGTGCCCCCCAATGCCCTTCAGATATATGCTTCCAGTGATTTATGTTTTACCACTGTGCCCTAGCTCCTATGTCCACGACTTCCCAACAGTACCACCAACTTTTAATTGCTTTTTTGGGAAAAATCAAGACTGGGAAAAAAACAAAACAGCAACAACAAAACCTCCAAAGATTAAACACACACACACACACACGATAAAATACAAACCATGTCATAAATAGTGATTTCTGGAATGTATTTGTAGTACCACTTCCTACACACTCTTCTTGGGCTGCTTCAACTGAATGTGATGTGATGCATTGGTGGTTGTGGTATGTCTGTATGGATGGATGTTTGTGTCTAATTTTAGTCTAACCTACAAGAGCTCTTAAACACAGTTTGAAGATGTGTTACCTGTCATCCCAGCACTGGAGAGGTTGGGGAAGGAGAAGCTTGAGTTGGAAGCTTTGTGTTAATTTCAATGATCCTAATTAAGAATATAGACCCCAGGATTAATTAGTACCTAGACCCAAAATCCATAATTCACATTTCCAGTAATCTCTAGCACCGTCTCTGTCTTTGAAAATTTATAAATTAGTAGAAGTGATAGCACAAAAAATAAATTTGTCACACAAGGAACTGAAAATATCTTCATACACAGCAAGCTGTATATGTTGAAACCACTTCCTAGGCCCCAAACCTCAACCCAGACTTCAGGGAGACTTCAAATGAAGAATTATACCACCTCTCATTAGAACAAAGAACATCTGGATTTCCATGCTAGTGTACTATCAGATATTCCCCAAGTTAACTTTGATGAAAAATCTCACCAATATGCCTAAAATAATGATGAGCTCAATTAAAATCATATAGAAGACTATATGATTAATGACTATATGATTACTTACTTTCTTGAGTAAGTTGTAATATTCTGAAATTTGGTTTTTTATCATTTTTACTTTCTATTATTTGCAATGTGAAACTATAAACATATGGATTTTCCCCAAATACTGTTGACTTTTTACATATCCTATATCAAAGGCAAAAACTAAGGCTATAGAGACAGAGGGCTCATTCTTCATGACCACTTGCTGCTTTTTCAGATGATCTGAACTTAATTCCCAGCACCCACATCGGAATGCTCAAAATTGCTCTAACTCCCACCCTATGAGTTCTGTTGCTCTCTTCTGGCCTCTAAGTCCCCTGCACATATGTGACACAGACATTTACACACAAAACACACTAAAAGTAAATAAATAAACAAATAAAGAGATGAATCTATAAATAACACCAAAGATGTAAAGAAAACCAAAGAATTTTGAAAAGATGTCAACACTGTCTATTTGAGGTAATGATGATAATTTGGACTAGTGACTAAATGTGATAATATAAGATTTGGTTTCTAGCCATAAACAAAGGACATTGAGCCTATAATTAGTGATCCTAGAGAAGCTAAATAAGGAGAACCCAAAGAAAAACATATAGGCATCCTCCTGAATATTAACCTTCATCAGGCGATGAAAGGAGACAGAGACAGAGACCCACATTGGAGCACCGGACAGAAATCTCAAGGTCCAAATCAGGAGCAGAAGGAGAGAGAACACGAGCAAGGAACTCAGGACCGCGAGGGGTGCACCCACACACTGAGACAGTGGGGATGTTCTATTGGGAACTCACCAAGGCCAGCTGGCCCGGGTCTGAAAAAGCCTGGGATAAAACCGGACTCGCTGAACATAGTGGACAATGAGGACTACTGAGAACTCAAGAACAATGGCAATGGGTTTATGATCCTACTGCACGAACTGGCTTTGTGGGAACCTAGGCAATTTGGATGCTCACCTTACTAGACCTGGATGGAGGTGGGTGGTCCTTGGACTTCCCACAGGGCAGGGAAACCTGATTGCTCTTTGGGCTGAGGAGGGAGGGGGACTTGATTGGGAGAGGGGGAGGGAAATGGGAGGCGGTGGCGGGGAAGAGTCAGAAATCTTTAATAAATAAATAAATAAATAAAAATTAAAAAAATAAAAAAAGATTAATATTGGAAAGGTTAAGCTCAAAAATGTCTGAAGATGTTAAACTAAAGCACTTTTTTTCCCCAGATGTGTTGGCACCTGTCTGCAACCCATGTTCATTTGGTAGCGATAGGAGAATGAGGAGTTCAAAGTTATCTTCAGCTACACAAGGAGTCTAAAGACATCTGGGATTACATGACATCTGCTCTTCAAAAAAAAAAAAATTAAACAGAAAGAAAAACAGACCAATGACAACAAAAATGTTTGCTTCATATAGCAATTTTTCCAATTTAAAAACTTAATTTAATAAAAAGTTATCAAAAGACCAATATTCATAGAAGCCACAACTATGCATTTGAATTTTTTCTTAATAATTTTGATTGAAATTATAATAATTACAAAGAACACATAGTGGTATGTGCCTTTAATATCAGCACTTAGGTGGCACGGCCAGTCAAATATCTATGATTTTGAAGCTAGCTTGGTTTACTTAGTTACATAGTACATTTCAGGACAGCCAGAGATTCTTAATGAGACCCTGTCTTGAAAACTGAAAACATGAAATATTAAAGTAATTAGAAAGTACTAAGTAAAATAGTAGCATGTTCTCTCCTAAGGTCTATCATCTGTCTAGCCAAATGTTCTTGGCATGTTAATTGTTCTGCTACACAGTATTAACCTACACAGTATTAAACTAACCAATAATGACCTCACATACTTATAGATAATCAATCTCTCCAACCTCATGAGAAAAGTTATGCTTCCAGTAGATGATAATCAACACAGCGAACCTCTACAGGACAAAATGTAGAGAATGCAATACTGTGGAAAGCTCAGTCATAAAAGGAACATGTATACTGCAACCCTTCCTTGAAGGGATAGCATTCATTGTTGAACAAGGGGCTGAAAGTACTAGAGACACAAGATGCAAGGAAACAGTGTCTTCAGGACACAACGGGGCAGCTGCACACCTAATCTCACAGTGAGTGTGACACTATGCATACACAACCTGTGAAAACCCATATCAGCCAAAATCCCAGCAAAGAAAGGAAAGATGAGTACGCTGTTCCACCCCAGAATGAGGAGTGATTAGTTGTTGTCAGCTGAGGGAGAGAATGATGAGTTTGCCCCAAAAGCTTAGCCACTGATACGTGGACCAAGCTTTAGGGAAGACCACACAACTAATATATTTGTGTAGCACAAGAATGGATAAAGAAAAGGTGGTACGTTTTCACAATGGAGTACTACACAGCAGAAAAAAAACAACCACTTGAATTTTGCAGGCAAATGGATGGAACTAGAAAACATTATTTTGAGTGAGGTAAACCAGAACCAAAAAGACAATTATCACAGGTACTCACTCATAAGTGGTTTTTAAACATAAAACAAAGCAAACCAGCCTACAGATCACAATCCCAGAGAACCTAGACAACAATGAGGACAATAAGAGAGACATACATAGATCTAATCTACATGGGAAGTAGAAAAAGACAAGATCTCCTGAGTAAATTTGGAGCATGGGGACCTTGGGAAAGGGTTAAAGGGAAGGGGAGAGGAAGGGATGGGGAGCAGAGAAAAATGTAGAGCTCCATAAAAATCAATAAAAATGGCTTTGTACAAAAGAAAGACAACAATAACAACAAACATTGAGGCAAAGTTGGATGCAAGGAGAAGGTGGGGAGAATCTGGGATGTGTTGAAAAAGGGAGGGTGAGTCTAATCACAGTAAGTTGTACAAAGTATAACTCAGAGAGCTAATAATAAACAAAAGAAAAAATTAATCATATCCAAGATAGGAGTTTCATAGATCAGCAGTAGTTTATCTACTTGATCGTTAGTCTCAATTCAATAATACCAAGTTGGAACATGTCTAAAGCAAAAAATTACCTGGGTATACCAACTCAGGCTGTGCACACCGCACACACTCTGCAAGCTCTCAAGTGTTGTGTGGGATGATGAAAGTGCACTGTGTTATGAACACACAGCTGCACATCCTGTTCTCTGTAAAACACCGCGGTGAGGCAACAGATTGTGTGTAGGTGCAATGTGTACTTAGCTTATTCCCATGAAAGACAGGTTTATATTTTTGCCATTTCTAATGTGGTTTAGTCTATTCTGAAAACTGATCTTTCATTTCCAAGGGAAAAATCTGAAGAATTTGTTTTAGTTTTAGTTTTTGCTTTTTTTTTAAACCATTCTAAATTTTTTTTACAAAGATAAAACATTGTGTAGCATTCTATAAGTGCTCTTCACTTGATTATACTCCGTACAAGCTTTTCTTCTCTATAGTAGGCAGAATAAAACTACTTAAATGAGGTGTCTTCAGAGCACATAAATCTCCCTGTGCCTCCAAATTATTATTGTCATGTTCTAACATGACAAAGACCACGGGAGCTTTTGCTATGCTTACATCGAATCAAGGCTGGAGATTTGAAAACAGTCACAAATTAGTGTTAAAATAGAAACACAGTGAGTCGCACAGTATGTGATGCTTAACTGCTATTTCAACATGTATACTGGTTAGCTGGTTTTATCCAAAGCAGCCCTCCTTTAAAAGCCCTTAAGTTCCAATAGAGGAGTGGCATCTTGGATCTGTCAAAAGCAAAATTGATTATCTGGGGATGCCAACTCAGATAGCATAGGTCAGAGTTTGAAAACTGTCAAGAGCAAGTAGAGGAAGCCAAAAAAAAAAAATAAGTGATTCAATAATGTATAAGGAGATACTACAAGGATGAGAAGATGTTACAAGAGAAAACAGTATGTGCATGTGTTTATTGATGTGGAAGGAAATACCGTGTATCAGTTGTAAACACTTAAGTTCCGCTAATTCTCTTTTTGAAATTCTTAAACACTAGTGTAAGTTCACTACTAATCTTTGGTTGTTACATATTTTTCATTATCTTATTACTAAGCATAAAGTAATTTATGTTAGAATTCATAGTTATTTAGAAAATGGACTCAAATAACTCAGTTCTTGGATTTTATTTTAGGATAAGAAAGCTTTGCAGGTCTATTCTTCTTGGATAAATATTTTTTTATTTCATTTATTTATTTATTTAAGATGTCTGCCTCCTCCTCGCCACCGCCTCCCATTTCGCTCCCCCTTCCCCAATCAAGTCTCCTTCCCTCATCAGCCCGGAGAGCAATCAGAGTTCCCTGCCCTGTGGCAATGGGTTTTTTATCCTACTACACGTAGTGGATAAATATTTTAATAACTTTGATGTTCATATAATTAAAACAAATGCTACAGCACCACGTGCTGTCTCCTAAGTAGCAAAAGACAAGCAAGAAGAAACATTAAAACTAAGAATTTTCAAAGATGCTAGAAATGGTCTCCCCCCCAACTCACTCCTCTCATTCATACACATGTGTAATAGCATGTTTATATGACTATACTCATAAGAATTATATTTCCTGTAGATATTAAGCAACATAAACAAGATTTATTCTCTTATTTGAAAGAAAGAGAAATATTTGACTCCTTCATTATCAAACAATAAATGATAAAGATAAAGAAGAAAATAAATGGGCCAATCCCTACTTTTATCAAGCTCCCTGCATATAGAAGTTTCCAGACTGAAGCACAAAAGGGATAAACCCAAGAAAGAGTAGCACATTCTGTTAACTGGGGATAAAGAGAATGAACCCTGGCAGGGAAAACAATGAGGCTAAGATCCATAGGACAAGGAAATGAAGAGATGTTTACAGATAGCAGGCACTCCGGATACCTTCAGATGTTCCCTCCACCCTACAGTGGAGGATGAACCAACAAGGCATGAAAAAAAACTACCAACGATAACGGAGAGCTACATTAAAAGGTGAGAGCAGTAACTTCCAGCTGGGAACATCTATTTTCCCTTCAGATATATTTAAAAATATTATGAATAGGCACAAACAAAAAATGCTACTGGATATTCAACAATACACAGTAAAGATCCCCACAACACTCAGTTATCCAGTTAAGGTGACAATCATACTGAAGCTAAGAAACCATACATGTGACATAGGCTGGACTAGGGCTGTTCATACTATTGTGAGTTGGAAAATCAAATCCAAAGCAGCTGAAGAAGTTCATATAGTACTAAGACTTGGTCCAACTTTATTTTACAATGCACAAAACAATCTCCACACTGAGAGCAAATAGCTAAATAAATCAACCATTTCTAAGAACCTTGAACATGCTACAAAATACATTTCGAGAATGCATTCAGACATAAAAAATGTTCAGCATACACAAAAGCAATATGTGCATCTATTATAATATACAAACAAGTGTTAGTGAAACATCAAAAAGCAGGGATGGAAAGAAAGGATAAAACAAATTTGCCTTTGCCCATAGAAGCATAATAATATAGGGAGAAAACATAACTGCCAAAAGAAATTCTTGCAAGTAATAACCAATTGCACTGAAGTTGAAGGATGTTAAGGCTAATATGATGTGATGGATAGTTTTATGTCAACTTGACATAAACTAAAGTCATTTGAGAAGAAAGAACTCAGATAAGAAAATTCCCCTGTAAGATTGGGCTTTAGGCAATCCCCTGGGAATTTTCTAACTGGTGATGAATGCAGGAGGGCCCAGACCATTGTAGGTGGTGTTATCCCTGGGCTGGTGGTCCTGGAGTCTATAAGAATGCAGACCAAGCAAACCACAAGGAGAAAGCTAATAAGTGACATTCTTCCATGACCTCTGCATCAGCTTCTGCGTCCATGTTTCTGTCCTGTTCTGACCTGCCCTGATGTCCTTCAGTGATGACTGTAATGTGAAAATGTAAGCCAAATCACCACTTTCCTCCCCAACTTGCTTTGGTCATGATGTTCATCACACACAGTACTAGGAACCCTAACTAAGACATCTGACACAGACAAGAACAATACCATTTATGTTTGCACACAATTAAAAACTTTGGCATGCACTTTACAAAGTCCAACAAAGTAATTTGTAGGAATTCCAAAAGAGTTTGCTGAAATAAATTTAAAATATACTAAATAATGGAAAGATAGTTCATGCTGATGACTAGGAAAAACCTTGTCTTTATAATCATGTTTTTCACATTGATCTGTAAACTCAGTATAATCTTATGTGGAATATAAAATTGTTTTGTAGAGATCAATGATTAAAATACTTACATTGAGGCAAAGGTCCAAATCAATTAATACGATATGTAAATTAAAGTTTTATCGGAGAACTATATAAATAAGAGCCCATGGACTGTTGAGCAATAACGGAATAGATTATCATAATTGTGACAAAACAGAAAGTTGCAAATCAACAACTAAAGTCATATTGAACCATCTTTAGTCCTTTGCCAGACATTTCCTACCAGTAGGTGTTAAAATAATAGTAAATTATTATTTGTATCAAATAAAGAGTAAACTGTAGCGACTCAAAATTAGTATGTACTAAAGGAAGCATGAGGATTTTGCTCAGGTAGCCTATACACATTCATACAGGAAAGATCTTTCGTGGTAGACACTCTACTGAGCATTCTGACCTTAAGGAGTATGTTACTGAGTTTTTTAGTCAGTGTTCTTTGGTGTGAGGAGACACCATGATCACAGTAACTCATATAAAAGAAAGCATGTGTTTGGAGTTTCCTTACATTCAGAGGTTTGGTGTATTATTGCCATGGTGAGAAACATGGCAGCGTGCAGGCAGACATGGTGCTGGTGAGGTAGCTGAGAGTTCTCTCAGACTGGCAGGCAACAACAGGGAGAGAGAGAGACGGAGCCTAGTTTGAACTTTTGAAACCCCAAAACTAACTCTAGCATCATACTTCTTCCAACAAGGCCAGATATCCTAATCTCTAAGATATTATACCACCCTTTAATTACCCAGCATTCAGATCTATAGCCTTGGGAAGCCATTTTTATTCAAACCACCACACAGAGTATGTTCAAATTTGAGACATGGTTTAAGAAGAAAAGTTTCTGGCATATTTTGCTTAAAATCATGGAGTAGATCTTCAGAATATTAAAATGATTGTCAAGAATAGTTCTGGGCATACCAATCTTGTGTCAGAAATATGGTGGACAGGAACACTTCTGGATATATCTAAATTCTCTTCCCAAATAGTTCTATTTAAAACTGATTGAATAGAAAATCAAATGTTGCACTAAGATGAACATTTGCCCCATAGCCATATGTCCCACTGAGTTTATAATAATGATAGTAAACATCAAAACATATTATAACCCAGAAAGCATGATGCTACTCAAATCTGGACAAATATGTCAATTAACTAGGATACACAGTACAGATGCGGTTCTGACAAAGGAACAAAAACAGTGTAAAGGAGACAAGACAGCTTCATCAACAGAAGGTTCTGGAAGTAAGTTGACATCTGTATAAAAACAAGAGAGAGCAGATAACTGACAAACTCTTAAAATTCAAAAAATAAGCTCTAAATAGAGAAGAAGCTTAAATTATACTAAAAAATTTAGAACTCTTTAACAAACCAAAGGAGAACATATATACATTATACATATATACAAATATATACATACACGCACACACACACTACATCTTAGATTTGCTCATAATCCTCCTGATTCAACACTAAAAGAACTGGTAAAATGGACTGCATTAAAATTTAGGTGTTTTCTGAAAAAAAAAAAATAACAGTCAAGCCAAAAAAAGAAGAAACAAGCCACAATCAAGAAGCCTACCTAACAAAATATCTCTCCAAATTATATAAGAATGTTTTCAACATACTATTTTAGGATGTTGCCTAGGCTAGCCCATAACTCCAAGACTGAAGTGGTTTCCCTATGTCAGCTTCTAAATTAGCTGATTACCATTTACCAGATGTTCATAGTTTTTTAAAGTTGTCAATGAATACTATCTAGTAAAATGCACTACTTTATATTCTGATATTTTCATGGAACCATGGGAACAAGAAAAGATTAGAGTTTAACAAGTGATATATTTGTATGTCAAGTTGACAATGTATAGACAAGTAAAGGTTAACCTGGATCGTTAACTTGATGCAGCTGAGAAAAGGAGCCTCAACCAAAGAATTGCCTACATCGTACTTGCTTGTCAGCACAGCTGGGCAGCATCTTTCTTGAATGATACATGGTGTAGGAGGACTCAGTCCACTCTAGGCAGTACCATGCATAGCTTGTGAGCAAGTTTCCTCAATAATTCCTGCCACTGCTACTGCTTGAATTCCTACCCTGATGTTCTTCAGTGGTGGATCGTGACCTGGAAGCGCAAGTTGAAATAAACGCTTTCCTCTTCAATTTGCTTTTGATCATGGTTTTTATCACATCAACAGAAAAGCGAACTAGGACAGGCTTACATTCGAAAGACGTTAGTGCAGGAAACTGAGTGGCCATGGAAATAGAAATCTAGCCATGCTCTAAAAATGGAACGTGGATTTACTGTAAAATCTATATCTGTGGCAAGCACAAACCAAGCACAGAAAAGAATCTGTGATATTTTATTGGAAATGATTTCTTAAATATGGCAGGAAAAAGTTTGATTTGTAAAGTAAAATTGTGGCATTATGAATTTTACAAATTTAAAAATATTTTTCTGTGAAAGATACTGTTAAGAAGATGACAACACACTGAAAATTGAGAAATAATTTGACAATGTACACTTCAGCATTTGTGTCTCAAATTTAAACAAACAATACAATTATCCATGGACAAATGATTTAAGTAAACACTTCATGAAAGATAAATGAATATCAAATAATCATGTGACTGGGATACTTAACATCCATCATCACCAGGAAACACAAAATAATGCACAGGAGGCACCATTCCATGCCCTTTATGATGCTAATATATGAACAGATTGCACATTAAGTAATGGAATGGAGTGTGAAGAAACTCAAGTTCACTCCTAATAGAATTCTTCCAATCACTGTACCCAACACACAGCTATTACATGATCCATCCACCCCATTCAGAGCTGTATTTCAGAAGGAGAAGAAAAACATTTCCATATAACCTAAACACTAACTTTACAGCAACACTTTTATAGTGTCTCCAAACTAGAAATGACCCAAGTGTTTATGCATAAATGAATTGAGATATATTCATATAGTTGGAATACACTTAGCAATAAATATGGAATTGGTAGCAAAATTATTACACTGAGTACAAGAGACACACTTCCCAATACACAAACAGTGTTACTATTTTCTTTATCTAAAATACTAGAAAACAATGTGAGCTAATCTTGATAGAGTTAAATAGTTTCACAGTTATCTGAAAATGCAATATGACTCAGAAATAATAGAAGAACTAAAAAGTAGAGGGAAGAAATGCCTGGGTAATGAAAATGTCCCAGTTCCCATTGTGCTAATGCTTTCCAGATCCCTCTAGATGCAGCTATCGCAATGATATAGATACAGAGGGGGATAAAGACGTTGGGAGGCCGTGATACCCACACTAGCATGCATCACTGCACATTCCATATGCTGTGCAGTGTGATGCATGCCCATATGTCTCAGTAATGCTGTTATATAAATCTTTCCTCAAGCAATGAGCTAATTATAAGCCTAGTTTCTGCTATGACCATGTCCCACTACACAGCTCATACCCTTTCTAACTTCATCTTAGGAAAGAATGCAATAAAGCTAAAATTATGCAGCACAAAGTCAAAGATGGAGTTAAAATGATAATATCATGTTCTGGAAGGGAACCACTCTAAACACAAATGCTAAACAACAGAACAATACTTTCTAGAAATTACAGAGTTCGAAATCATGGGAAACATACGGGAAAACATCATTAAATCTAACTGCAAACTGATCTGTGAATTGAAAAGCACAATCAGGAAATGGTAAATTTCTTAAAGTGTTGCTTTTCTTGCCTTTAGGATGAAAATTGCCAAACTACAAACTGAAAGGAGCATATTTTCTACTGCAGGAAAAACTTAAACACATTCATTTAGAAGTAACTGAGGAAGTGGTTACAGGGAGATTAAATGCTGGAGCATAATGAGAAAGAACTTTTATAAATAGCAGACTTGCACAGGACCTAGAAGTTTAGAACACAGTATGAGCCGCAGCATAATTGTCCATATGGTAAAGGAAGCCTCCTAGATCATTAATCAAATTAGGATTTTAAAAAGAGTTAAGTTATTTTCTCTCATGGCCCCTTTTGTAGTGATATTTTCTTTATGTTTTAACAAATAAAGCTTGCCTGAAGATCAGAGTGCAGAAATAAATCATTAGAGGCCACGGAGTGGTGGCACACACCTTTAATCCCAGGATCTGGAAGACAGGCAGAAGGATCTCTGTTAGTTCAAGGCCACCCTGGGCTATGCAATGAGTCTAAAAGAGAAACAGAGCTCACACAAAGGTGATCCCAACACTTGGGACCCGATCGCTTTAATCCCAGTACTAGGGAGGTGGAGATAGGAGGACACAGTCTGAAGAGATTCTGAGGACAGGATTGTCCCTTCAGTCTGAACATTGGTATAGGTAAAACGTCCCTCTAGGGGCTAGCCACACTGCTTCTCTGATCCCTCAACTTTCATCCCCTAATATCTGATTCTGTTTTTTATTTATTAAGACCTACTAGAATTTGTGCTACACTTTTTTTTTTCGAGACAGGGTTTCTCTGTGGCTTTGGAGCCTGTCCTGGAACTAGCAATGTAGACCAGGCTGGTCTCGAACTCACAGAGATCCGCCTGCCTCTGCCTCCCGAGTGCTGGGATTAAAGGCGTGCACCACCACCGCCCGGCTGTGCTACACTTTTTGACAGAGAAGTTTTTATATGACCTTCTTTATATAGGTATATAAAAAAACATGTATACAAACCAAATATAATAAACCAAAGAAATTTACTTTAAAATGTTTTGTTATGCAAAACAGTTTTACAATTTATTAATAACAAAATACATTTTCTGTACTAATGAGAAGGGCTTGCTTACTGAATTTCATGGGAAGAATTAAAGCTTGGCAGAGTATTTGGCGCAGTGGGAGATTTGAATAAGCTACTTTTCACTTACTGTGATTAAAAAAAAAACTAGAACCAATTGTTGATTTACAAAAGAAAGAGTTTACTTTGGCTTATGATTCCACAAGGACAGGAAGTCATGACAGCAAGCAGGAGGCATGGTGGTAAGAGTAGGAAGCAAAGAACAAACCAGAAGTGGAAAGAAACTGAACACACTCAGATCCTGGCACTGGTATCTTACTATCTTCATCAAGAGTACATCTATTAAGCCTCCCCAAAGAGTTCCGCCAACCAAGGACCAAGTGTACAAATAGATGACTGAAGGAGACATTTCCATTCAATTATGAGAATATCACTTTGCCTAAATACATTGTACAATATTAACAATATTAACATATTGTACAAAATAGCAGAAATATGTGCGAGGTCATTGCAGAAACTTGGGAATTCTGTTTCAATCCTAAGACAAATTCAGTTTTTTACTGAAACTCAAGTCATCAATCAAATAGCAATTTTAAAAATCAAGCATTCTAACATAATGCAACAAAATTATGCTAATTGGATCCTGGAACGATAATAGAAAAATATTGGAGGCTTTTGTCTTCCATAAATGAACCGTTATGTTTCTGTAAGAGCAGAAATTTTTTTTATACAGTAAAGAACTACAGTTTAAAACTACATTAGTCTCAGGTCTAAACCGATGTCTCCCCAGCCGTGTTTGTTGGAATTGCCTGGGGTAAGGCTCTGAGACACAAAACGTATGTGTTATGTGTTTAAAACTTGTATGATGGAACTGCAGCAATTACTGCCAGAAAACACCTCAGATTAACCTTCACTGTTGCCAAAATCTTTAGACCTTCTTAGCTCTAAAATGCAGTTCTCTGGTCCTCAAATGAGTAACGAACTATTCTTTGAAAAGTTGTTCTTAAGATTTACTTGTAAGGAAATTTCTAGAGAGCACACTGAAATCAATACAAATATAAGAGATACATGAATTAATGACATATATAGCACTACGAACTATAGAACAGAGGCTGAGGGAACTGGGATGTTAATCAGTTTTCTTTTCATCTGGTTTTGGCTTTGATTTTTAAGTCACAAAATCAGGTATACTGATTGTACTCCACAAATCTTGACTAGGCTATGTTAAACTGTTCTTTTTTTATCGTTAGTTACAGTAAAAATTTTTAGTTCCCTGAGTTTTATATGATGGAATATTAATCAAATTCAAAAAATACCTTCTTTCTAGGGCAGCTCTTTCATCAGTAAGGTCAATAAAGTGATACAAGACAGCACTGGAGAAAGCAAAATCAACAATTCATCACCAGGACAGCCAAAACAGAGAGCTGAACTGGGGCACAGACTAAGAGGCTACAGAGGTGAATCATAACAGGAAAGCTATAGAGTCATAGGGAAGGTAAACACCCTCAGATAAATCAATCAATCCAGTCTGAAGACTTGGCAAAGTCTTCATAATTCCAAGGAGCTACCTCACTGAGAGCAGCAATAATGCAGAGAAAAAATAATACAAAAATCAAAAACCAGTAATCTGAGGTCTACAGTCTCAGCCATAAATGGCACTAGAATTGCTAGCTCGACAGTGGTAGCAAACAACATTTAGGAGGAAAGTGATCTGATGGGAGGTGACAGAAGTTATAAAGACACACCCAAAGTTTAGGAGTTTAGCCAGGGAAACAAGGATTCGTAGTTTGGGCACTTGCTTCTCAGGAACCCTGGTAGTAGAGCACATGAGCAAGTTATCAAAGTAGAACAGACTGGATCAAGAGAGTAGAACAGTTGTCTGAGGGACAATCTCTATCTTGTCTCTTCTAGTTTCTAATAGTGTCTTGGTAATGACTGTTACCTGGAACATCCCTCTGTGTTTAGGCTGGATTCTCTTCCTTTGTGTGCTTTCAGGCTTGTATTTCAGTGAATGTAGATTAGAGAGCATGAGCACTTCCTCCTAAATTCCTTAATTACTTCCTTTGTAGTATTGGAAAATGGTCATTTTTTAATCCATGTTACTCAAGTGCTGACCTCTGACACAACTATGATTACATGCCACTTCTCTATAGAAGGTTCTCTATGTGTCTACACATATTACTTTACTAAGATTATATAATATATACTATATCACTAGTAAAAGAGAGTACAGTAACAACTTAAAAATAATCAAAGAAACAAGTTTTAAGATTGATCCCACGTGAATTGTCCCTTACAGAATTTCTTCACTGTATTTGGCTAATCATTTATAACCACAGAAAACCTTCACTTTCAGTTGGAAAAAGTGTTTTATCAGCTATTACTGTTTAAATTCTCACTAACAAATAAAATTAAGAAGAAATAATGAAGACAAATGTTGGAGAGTGAAGGTTCCATTGCAACATAAGCAACTTTTTGCTAAATTGAGTAATTTTTTTGAATACTGTCCCTCATTACTTTGGGCTACTTAGCAAAATGTAAGACACAGAAAAGAAACATTTTGGAATGTAATCTTCATCGCAGAACTTTCATGACAAAATGTATTGAAGTCTAATTAATCAGCAAAGAAATGTGATCCTGAACTGTAGCATCTACTAATTTCTTGCTGTGAATATTTCCACCATGTATGTTCATGTAAAGTGCAGTAAGATGAAAAGGAAGAGATGAATCTGATGTTTATTTCTATCTCATCACTATTCTAAAAATTTAGGTGTATATAATTAAATTTTTCAGAAATAAATTTATCTGGTAACTGACAAGCTATAAATGGTCTCTCCAAATTTACTGCAAGGTGCTTTTAATCAATAGTATATCACAAGATGATGAAGATCAGAAGAAAAAGATTCAAATTTTATGTCAGAGACACTGAGGTTTAATGCTTTTGGAGGTCTTCTGTTTATCGAGGACGGTTGATGGGACTCCCATGCAGGTAGAGCTTTAAACCAGAATACCAAGCTATCGTGTGAATCATCTAAAAATATCAATAATAATGAGCACTATAAAAATGTCTGTTCAATTTTTTTTTCCAAGCTGATGGTCTCCAGATCAAATACCCTTAGGATGAAGTTGGTGGATAACCTCTAATGTAGTCTGCTTGCATACACCCCAGCTAATTTGCAAGTTTGCTCTCTAATGGTAAGAATGCCACTCCTTTTGTCCTAGCAGCTTCATAATCTGCAAAACAGAGATATCTTCCATCACAGGGGTGTAGTAAGCTAACAAATGTAAAAGAGATTACATATTCAAAGTACAATTATTCCACTAAGAAGAGTAATTAAGAAAATGAGTAGCAAATTTTGACAACTCCTTTGGAACCAGGCCATTAATTTCTAAGAAGGAAATGAGGGGAAAAAAGTACTGGAGCAGCCTCCCTACCAGCTTCGCAGACTCTTTAGGGGAAACGGAATCATTTTGTGATGGGCCCTCTTACAGAGAATAAGAAGCCTGTGACCTCGGCCTGCTTCTATTATGCCAGCATCTGCAGTCATTAGGTTCAAGTGGCATTTTTAAAAATTATATTCTATGAAAGAGTCCCGATGAACCAATAATTATCATTTACTGAGATTCGCAGAGGTGCAGTAAATATCACTGCTCTTCCCCACCTGAGCTCTGAACCAAGGAAGTAAGGCAGAAGGGCTGCAAGATTCCATCTTTTTATGGATGTCATAGGACATGGCTTTATGAGTGGGAAAGTGGACTTCCTGATAATGAACTCCACTACAAAGCTCCTTTACTCACTATAGCAAGGGCAGAGAATACCCACTGTGTACCTCTGTGCTGGAATGAAGCCCCTAAAATTACAGTCAGGAGTAGCAAGAGTGAAACGGATTTCTTTTCGGTCTACAGCATGGATCTGAAGAAAAGGATGCATTTCCTTCCAGGTTTCTCTGCTTCCCTGAGGTCAATGGAAAATGAGGTTATCTCATTTGTTATGCTTTAGTCTTAAAAAGTAGAGTCACAATCCTCCTCACTCTTGTTCTATGTTTTTCAGAATGATTGGCACAAGAATAGGGAATGGTTTTGAGACATTTCTTCCTAAGTAAAGAATTCTAGATCCCTGCAAAGAACAGTCTAATCCTCTTCAATGTCTGGCCCACTACTAAGTTTATTTACATAAGTACATAATTTATGTAAAGTCTTGCAACTGTCTGTGGTATATATCACAAGATTATTTTCTTTGAAAGTGGATATTACACACTAGTGACTGCTTAATATGGTATGGTTTTTTTAATGAGTTGGCAGACTGGAAATTATAGTAAAATATTTAGGAATGGAGAAAGGACGAGAAGTAAAGAAATGGAAAGATGGAAAGACTGAAGGAGAGAGGGAGTAAAGGACAGGAAGAAAGAGGGAAGGAGTAAAGACACTAAAGGAATTGAAACCCAGGGCCTACAGATTCCAAAGCATAGATGAGTTTGTTACCGTCTAATGCCTACTTTCAAGCATGACAGCTGGGCTTAATAACAAGCGCAGTGTTACAGCACAGTTAGCAAGAGTATTCTTCTCAATGGTCACATTCTCACTGCTAAGAATATTCTCTTCTCTATAAGGGCACTGTGCTCTGAGTTCTAACCAGCTCAGGTGCCATACATACCACATGCTGAATTGATATATATTCCCTGGGTTCTCACACCACTTTGTCGGAAATGAAATGAATGGCATCTAATACATAATGGTGTTTCTAATCATCCTAAAGATCAGCATGATCAGCCATAAATAAGAGTATAACTACAACCTCCCATTAGCATGTTTCTCTTATCCTCTCTCCACACAATAAACAAGGCTGAGGCTGTCATTCTTCTGCTGTTAGAGATTGATCATGCAACACTGACAAGCATTGATATATGAGATTAATCTCTTTAGCTCATTTATTTAAGGTATGATTCTTTCTCAGGCTCACGCTGGGTAAGCAAACAATAAATATCATCAAGAAATCACAGGCAATTTTTTGGTCAGAAAACTCAAGTGAGAGAGAAAAACAATCATAAAGTTCAAGAGATTTTTCTGCTATTCACATTTTCTGGGATTTAAAGGCTTTATTTACAAAGACTATCTAAGCACTCAAAATGTTCCATTCACTACTTGAGTCTGAAAGTAACATTTCAAATGCTTTATGTTAGCAGAATGGATACAGAATCATCTTTTAAACTTACAGCAATGGTAAATGAGAATCTCACTGTTTGAAGACACTCAGATAAATATACCACTTGCCTCTTCACTTTGGATTGTCTGCCACACTGATGACTGGGGCTTATGATGGCTCTCTGCTTCGATTACTATGTTTCATTCATAGGATGACAGTAACAGGCTGCCTGAAAACAGAGGCCTGGAACAAGTGAACTCTTTATGTCTTTAACGGTCTTAAATATGTTGATCTGTGATTATGGGTAAAAGTTGCAATTTCACACAACTGGCATCCAAGGTAGTTAAGTGGTGAGATTGCTGTTATCATCAGCTGCCCTTGTGCACCACTGCAGCTTTGGGAGTGAGATATTTGTCTCCTATTCAGAGTGCTCTGTGTGGTATCAGCAGCAGTGACATGAAGGACTGCCCCTAGCATCATGCTGGTCCTCCACTCAGGTCAAGTTGATCTCCTTTTGTACCAGGGGTACTTGACAATCAAGCCTCCACTTCAGGTCTGTGTCTCAGCTGTTAACACTAAGTCTTAAATCCTCCTTCCTCTGCAAGATGGTGTCTAATGCTGCTTAAGTAATTAGCGTAAACTTAATACCGTAAGATATAATAATTCATCACATTAATTCTTTGGGTGAGAATCCAATTTGGGTCTCTGCACTGCTGTGGGGACACCACTAGGGCATGGTCACTTCTAGGGGTGCTGTAGAAATCTGTTAATTTGCCTGGAGACCATCAGAATTACAGGACTCATTCTGTCTCCTATATTGCTTTTGGGGGATCAGATAACACCATGAACAAAAGCGACTTAGGTGAAGAAATGGCCAATTTCACGTTTCAACTCAAACAAGCCATCACTGACCTACAGATACATGCATGTCTGTGAAAACACACACACACGCACTACTGATAGATCTTCTGGATCCTTATTAGCTATCAAGCTTAATTTTCACATATTTTTGTTGTTGTTGCTGTTGTAAGCTCAGTTTTTATTGGTGAACACTATTTCAGGGGAGACAGGGAATGGTGTGTTCCTGGTTGGTGGATCCAGGCTGTAGGTAGATCAGAAGGTTTCAGAAAGCCAACGTCCACATGTGCTGATACAAGTGTTTCTCTGGAAAACTACCATCAAACTAAGGTGTCTGGAGGTATTATTTCAACAAATATGAAAACAAGAAAAAGTGGCAAACAGATGTTTCTAGTGATTTTATTCTTAAGAACCAAGATGTCTGTTGTGCTTAAAGGTAACTGTCTCCTATAAGCTCCTGTGTTTGGACCCTTGGTCCTTAGTGTGTAACACTACTTGGGAAGGCTGCATATTGCTTAGGAGGTGAGTTTAACTGCAGGAGGTGGGCAGACTTTGAGACTTATGCTCGGGTCTCCCTTCCCGTTCATTGCTGTGCCCTGGGTATGAATGAAATGTGATCAGGCAGACTCTGGATACTGCAGCTATGCTGCGTTCACTGGTCTCCCTTCCCATGATGGAATGGTTCCTTCCTAGTATAAGCCAGAATAAACCCTTCTTTCCATAAATTAGTTATTTTCAGGTACTTAGTCATAGAAACTAGAAAAAATAATATAGTGTCCTTTTGTAGGTGAATGGCTAAATTAACAGTATTGCATCCAAACAATGAAACATTATTTAGTGCCAAATCGAACTGGCTAATGAACTGTAAAAAGAGAAAGAGGAACCATTATTCTATTATTTAGTGAAAGAAAGCTGCACAACACAAACTCTAAGATGATAACTATGTGGCATCATCATATGGAACGTAAAGTGTAGGCAGTGCTTTTCTGTCCTGATCGCCTGCTCCCAAATAACCAGCAACCATTTCCCAAATAACTGACTCAAAGACTTACTACAAATTAAAAATGCTCAACTGATAACTCAGGCTTGTTATTAGTTAACTCTTACATTTACAATAACCCATTTCTATTAAAGTACATCTAGCCTCAAGGCTCGTGGCTTTACCTGTCCTCCAGCATATCCTGCTCCCTCTGTGACTTCTGGCAACTCCTCTGACTCTGCCCTTCTTCATCTCAGCATTCTCTCTACTGCAGGCTGTCTCGCCTACTCTCTTCCTGCCCAGCTTTTATCAACAATGAAAGCAACACATGTTTCCAGTGTACATATATTGTTCCAAAGCAGTAGAGACATTGAAAACAACAGTGGCTTTGAGGAGGTAGGAAGGGAAAGGGATAAAATATTGCTTTACATTGGATTTTTTAAAGAACTCAAATTATTCCATATATAAAGTTTATGCATTTAGAAACCCATAAATTATCTGTCACTGATTTAATCCCAGTGAAAACTGGGATCTAATTTAATATTATCCAAATATTGATTTATCTGTTCTAACAAACATACCAACAGTTGCAAGACATTAATAGCAGGAGAGACTAAACAGAAGAGATTGGGTTAGGGATATACAGTAATTTTATGCAATTTCGCTTTATTTTTCTATAAATTTAAATCTGTTATCTTAGAAATGATTGTATTGATGTTTTTGCAAAGTCACATCAAGATGTAGTTTATAGCAAACTAATACTTTATAATAAGAGAGAGAAAAATGATAGCCATGAAGGACAGAATGTATGTCTTTCAGATTGCTATATATATATATATATATATATATATATATATATATATATATATAT
>JABTXL010001822.1:3926594-3944434 GCA_025134845.1 Neodon shergylaensis
CACACTATGTTGCTGAAGCTAACCCCAAACTCCTTTGCAGGTATAATCTTTCTGGCTCAGTCTGCTACACAGTAGAAGCTACAGATGCACTACTAAGTCCCTCTATGGATCTACTTTCATAACTTGCATTGGCCTTATGTGATCATTTGTTTTAAAGCTCTGACCTAGTCAGACATTTGTGCACCTCTGTCTCCCCTCTTTCACACTGGACATTCTATGAGAGTTAGGAAGGTCTCTTTTCATATATGTTCATACTTCACCTGCTTTTTTATGTTGGCCACTTCTTTTCATTGCTGTGCTATAATTACATTTTTCAGTTCTCTATAATTTCCTTCTTTCTACCTATTTTATTTAAATCACAAACCACAAAGTGGCAAGTAATTGAAAATGTTGGGAGAGAGGACTTTTGTGTTGAGGAGCAAAAGGTGTAAGAGGTAGCTGACAGGTTATGTGGGGCCCAGGAAGCCACCTTAATGCTCTATTCATTGTGTGTAAGACACCAGGACTTAGTCAGAACTGATGAATGCGATTTACAATTGGAAATTATTTCCTTTGAAAACAACAAAAAGGAACAAGACAGAATAAGATGCATCTTCTTGGAAGGTTCATACAGGAGATTATGTTGGCTTATGTTGGAACATTATAGTGAAGACAGAGGGAAGTGAGACATTAACCTGGCCATCCAGAGTACGGTGCTTTCTGACATCATTTCTTAATCTTGACACAGATGCTAAATTAGTTCTCCACTTCTCCAGATGTGAAAATTGAGGCTTTGCCATGCCAGCTAATCGGCTAAATTCACACAGAAGCTACTGAATGAAGACTTTGTTACCCAAAGTCTCCTAATTTGATGATTCTTCATAGGCAATTGATAACGAGCATAGGCAATTGATACAGAGGATATGTGCAGCCAGTGGTGTGCAATGAAGAAAATAAAGGGCTAATCAAAGCGCCTGAATGGAGAACAGCTGCCAAGAGACATGATCAAAACTGGCAGAAACAAAGACTGTGAGGATTATGAACATGAAGTTTTGTAAAACTGAGAGCACCGAGAGCTCACACTGCAGGTTAAGCTTTTGACATTTCCCTCTTCTCGACTGTGGGGAGAACCATCCTAGCATGGGCTGCTTTACCGACTTCTTTAACTATTAATAACGTAAATACAAACTCATGAACAAGATGAACAAGGCCCAGTTCCTTGCCGTTGGGAGAGTCGGAAGGGTTACATGTGTGTTTTAGGGGATGTAGAATAGCTATTGATGAGGAGAGTAGATCCCAAGCCACAGCAGTATTGAGGGGTGAAGCCTAATACAGCAGATTATAAGACCGGTGCTTTGCTTAAGAAAAGGTAGCAGTAAGACAAGAAGAGTTCAGTATGAGAATGAGGGCTTGACTTCCAATTAGATATATAAATGAATTATTTAATGAGTGATTGCCTTCTGTGAATGTAATTTCTAGCCTAAAACACTATCAGAAGTTTAAATGCCAATTATCTTAGTCTTTATGTTCTCCAGATCAATATTATATATATATATATATATATATATATATATTCAATACATATATATAAATGTATTAGTATTTTTAACTAAAATAACTTCAGTTTTCTCACAGGTCATTCTAAAGAATATTTATTCTAAAGAATAAAGAAAAATCTCAGAAGTATTCAGCATTATTAAGGCACAATGAACAAGGAAAGTGAAGCCAGATGCATTGAGGAAGTTCCTGTCCAGCAATCTTTCACTGATGGATAGCAGTTGAATTGTGACTTTCATACCTACTGCTATGGAATTTCTAAAGAAACTGAAAAATCGCTACTTGATATGACAGACGTCAGGACTCTGGAACGGCGTGCACATACTCGACTGCGGTGGCAGCAGTCATTTCCTTTAGGTGATAAAGCACAAGTCTATACCTGGGAATATCTTATTCAGTGCTCATCATCTATGAAACCAAAGACAACATTCTCTCTCATCAATAGCTCAGGAAGGAAGAAAAGCTGTCCCGATAAAAAGAAAGGAGGCGCCGTCATGAACTACAGTCCTGGCACTCTTCCCAGAATTCTATATACATCTAAAAAACAGTCCAAGAACACTTATTATTTCTATGTACAAGGTAAGAACAGCAAGAAATTATACTACCCAGTGAATCTCGAAACCCCAAATTCAGGAGCCCAAATGCAAAGTGTAAACCCTGTCCTGTCTGCTTCTTCCTTGTCAGACTCTCGAGGGCAAGCAGAAATATCACATAAAACCTCTGCTTCTTCATCAGTAAATGGCTTTCCTGATAAGAGATGTGCTGACAATAAAGGAGGTTAACCTGAATGCTTCTTAATTGTACGTGATCAATAGTAACAACTTTCGAAGCACTTTCTTTCTATGAGACATGGAAGGAATAATTACATTATCCTCCTGTAATGAACGAGCTACTGTCTATTGATCTGGGGACCAGGCTCCTTATTAAAATTATCTATTGGGTTGCATCAAATATATATGTCTATTATCATACTATTTGATTTTCTTTAAATCTAAGACTTTATAAATAATCAGCTCTCACTGAGCCACAATGTGAAATAAACTGTACAATGACAAACAGTTAACCAAAGCATATATCGCTTATGTCTAGTTTTCTACAAACAATATTTTATTTGACACTTACAGAGATTATCTGTTTCTTCATTCTTGGATTAGCAGGTTCTGCAGGAACCTCTCAAGCCTGTCTTGTCTCTGTGTTTAGATCTCCAATTTTCTTTGTTGGATCCTCTGTTGTCCTGAATGACCCTCCTATATATTCAGTGCAGTGCTGGGATCTTCAGTAATGATCTCTGTGATCTGTTACCCTTACTTTTTCAATAATTGCTCTTTGCAGTGCTGGAATTTGTGAATTTTCCCCCATTCATCTTTCTTCCTGGGAAATATTGGCTATGATGTGTATACCTGCTACACAAGACATAACCTAAAGAAACTGCCCTCTTTAACAAGATACTGCCCTTCTGTACAGAAGTTCATACCAGAAATCACAGTACATAGCTTGACTCTGTGTGACCATAATTCTGGTAGGGCTTTTATTTTATTTTTGTATTCTTTTGAGAATGTATTTATTCTATTTCTTTGACTTTCTCTTCCCCTCCTACAATTCCTGTGTCTCCTACTTTTCTCTCCAAATTAGGGCCTCATTTTCTTTAATTAGCATTGTGTTACACATACACAACTACACACATACACGACTACACACATACACACCCACACACCCTTCTGAGTCCATTTAGTGTTGCCTATGTGAGCATGGCTGAACAGTTAGGATTAAATTCCAAATCTCTCTTTAAGAGAAATTGAAATTTAGGTAGCTGATGTACTACCTGGAAACAAAATTGAACTAATTAAATGAAAAGAATACATAAGTTTATTTATTTAGCTTTTTTTGCAGGTTCTTGATGTCTTTTATTATTTTTTTAATTTTTATTGCTTTATAAATAATACCATTCAAAATTTCCACTTCCTCCTCTCCTCCCCTTTCCCTCCCACTCCTCCACACCCCTCCCCCTCCTTCTCTAGTCCTAGAAGAGGGCAAGGTACCCTGCCCTGTGGGAAGTCCAAGACCTGCCCTCCCCTACATCCAGGCTTATGAAGGTGTGCAGACAAAGAGAATAGGATCCCAAAAATCCAGTACATGCAGTAGAGACAAATCCCAGTGCCATTATCATTGGCTTCTCAGTCAGCCCCCATTGTCAGCCACATTCAGAGATTCCGGTTTGATCACATGCTCATTCAGTCCCAGTCCAGCTGGCTTTGGTGAGCTCCCATTAGATCAGGCACGCTGTCTCAGTGGGTGGACCAACCCCTCGCAGTCCTGACTTCCTGGCATATCTTCTCCCTCCTTCTGCTCTTCAACTGGACCTCAGGCGCTCAGTCCAGTGCTCCAATGTGGGTCTCAGTCTCTATCTCCATCCATCGCCAGACGCAGTCCTAACTTCCTTGCATATCTTCTCCCTCCTTCTGCTCTTCAACTGGACCTTGGGAGCTCAGTCCAGTGCTCCAATGTGGGTCTCTGTCTCTATCTCCATCCATCGCCAGACGAAGGTTCTATGTGATATTCAAGATATTCATCTGACTATGTGACTATGGGACAAGGCCAGTTCAGGCACCCTCTCCTCTATTGCCCAAGGACCTAGCTGGAGATATCCCCGTGGACACCTGGGAACCCCTATAGAGCCAAGTCTCTTGCCAGCCCTAAAATGGTTCACTTAATTAAGGTATCTTCTTTCCTGTTCCCATATCCATCCTTCCTCCATCTCAACCATCCCACTCCCCCAAGCTCTCCCCAATCCTCCCCTTCTCACTTCTCTCTCCCCCTCTTCCCTTCCACCATCCCACCCCACCCCCATAATCCCAACTTTTTCCTGGCAATCTTATCTACTTCCAATTTCCAGGATGATCTATACATGTTTTTCTTTGGGTTTACCTTATTATTTAGCTTCTCTAGGATAGTGAACTATAGGTTCAACGTCCCAGCAATACCACTCTTGGCAATATACCCAAGAGATGCCCAATCATACTACAAAAGCACTTGTTCAGCTATGTTCATAGCAAAATTATTTGTAAGAGCCAGAATCTTGAAGCAACCTAAATGCCCCTCAATGGAAGAATGGATAAAGAAAGTGTGGCACATATACACATTAGAGTTATTCAGTGGGAAAAAGTAATGACATCTTGAATTTGCATGCAAATGGATGGAAATAGAAAACACTATCCTGAGTGAGATAACCCAGACCCAAAAATACGAATATGATATGTACTCACTCATTTGTGGATTGATTTAGCTTTTATAATGTAATGCCAATGCACACCAATGTTTTCTTTTTCCAAAGTCATTGAAAATTTAATAGTTAAAAAGTTATATACTGTTTATAAAACATTTAGCTGTACTTTTATGACACTTTTAAAAACCTTAACTCTTCATAATCACTGTATGGTAGCATGGCCATATAAAATCCTTTCATAAGAAGGTAGGGATGTCTGGTCATTCCTCAGCTAATGGCTTCCAGGAGACAAGAGGTGGAAACAAACATAGAATAAACAAACATCAAATTAACAAATTAATATGATTTGTTTTGTATGGAACAACAATCATTTCATCAGCTCTGAAGCCTTAATACAGGAAAAGAGACTTGACCACAGGAGAACATTAGCAATATCCTTCTGTCTATTCTATCATTAACTTAAATTCTAGAGTATGAGTAAACCATTCACACACATAATCGCTATCTGTAGCTGCAGTTCCTACAGACCAAATAGTAGAGATTATAAGACACAAAAAAAATTGCCACTTCACTAAATAGAACAACTCGTGTCCTTAGAACTTCATATTAGCTGAATGGAGTAAAATAAAAAAAAATGTATAGGCTTGAGAATTAGGGGTATATGTGCCAAAGTTGTTGATTCCTTATGTGTGTGCGTGCGTGTGTGTGTGTGTGTGTGTGTTTGACAAGCAATTCATACTCCTTAAACTTCTGCCCCTTCTGTAAAATGGGTGCTGTGACTTCTAATTTTCAAAATTGTTTTAACTTTTATACAACACACAACAGAGTACATGACATGTAATAAAAATTCAACAAATATTACAAGATCACATAATGGTAATTTTACAATTAGTCACACATCACAGATAATCTGAAGTACAAAGAAATAAAAAAAAAATCTCTACAACGTGAAACTCTAACCTGCTGTGGGAGTTTGAAAATTCATCTAAGTGTCACTATAGACGTGTATAGACTTCAGAAGAGGTCAATAAACAAGCATTCTCACTTTTAGAGAAAAATTAGAGCATATTATTTGCCTATAAGGGTCTTAATTCCAGAAATAAATCATCTGCCTCCATTCTATGGAAAGATATATTATGTTAGTGGTAAATCAATGCTGGAAAATTATATCTTGTCTCCTGTATCATAGATGAAAATGTAAGCTAATGAAAACCTAAATATTTCTAGTTTTTAATGCTGTACTCTCTGGTAGCCTAACTTAACTCATGCATAAGATACTACACATGAAGTAAATCTTTAACAATTTAACCACATTATTCCAAGGTTGTAATTGGAAAACAAACTGAGACAATAATAAAATTTTTGAAGCCTGTTGCAGAGCTAATATTCAATGCATTGTTTTCAGATGAGTAGAATAACTAGAGCTATGTCTCAAATACCTAGGAAGAAAACACTTATTGCTGACAATTTTGCTGTTTTATGAAATGATACATCCCTTCCAAATGTGTGACAAACAGTTAAAAACTGAAATTGTTAGGCAATTATTTTACCATTGCTCAGTTAACCAAAATCTCTACAATAGCTTACATGAACTTATAATGACAAAGTAATCACACAGCTATCTATCCTATAAAGAGACTTTGAAGATGTCCCTCTATGAAAAACTCAGGTAAAGAAGTCTGTAGTGGTTATTTGCTCTGCCCATGACCTTGGTCCATCTGGCCAGATAGAGGCGGCGCTTCTTGTCTGTAGATGTGATCTGATAAAAGGAAAGAAAGGAGCAGTTGCTGGCTCTCTCCTGTGGTAGTCTGGATTGAACTGTTGTTTCCATTCACCCTTAGGCAGAATAGAGGAACATGGCAATCTTTTAACTCATTGAGCATCTCTGAGTGTATTCTTATAAGTCCTTATCACCCCTCTAAACAGGCTCTCATGGATTTGCTTATAGAAGTCCTTTTATATCTTGGATCCAAATGATTTCTTTTGTGATATAGAAGATTATTATATGGGTCTCTAATAAAAGACACAAAAGTGTCCTCTTCTGACTGGTGAGCATGTGTGAACATATTTGCCACACCCTAGAGTGAGTTTTGCCACTGGTTTCTCTATATAGAAAAGAATAACCCTACATCCCTTTAAATCGGTAATTTATTTTTCCCATAGTTTCGTGTAAATGAGTCTACTGCTGTATAATTGCTATATCTATACAGCATATGCTAAAACAAGACTAAGATCTAGAACGTATTACATAGGAACCTTATCCAGAACACAGTGTCTGCATAATCATGGGTCTGCAGCTCTTAGTCTGGTAATTGAAACAGTCCCAGTAGGAAGATGGTTCCTACTTGTGCCAGCCAAAACACTTGACACAACATCAAGCCAAGAAATGTCTGAGAGCTTAAAATGCCCAATTCACAAAATGGTTAAGAGGGAATTGCCTGTGATTGGAAAGTGCTACATCAAGTGTTTGTCATCAACTTTGCAGTGAGCATTGAAGAAACAGATCCCTACTTAGCGCCACTGTGGGCAGCTGAGAAAACATCTCTACTCCACAGAAAATCGATTCAAAGTTTCCAGCTTTATTAGTGAACACTAGTGCTCCAAGCCTATTCTTTTCTGGTAGTGAAACAGAAGAATATCTTGGTATTCAAAGTTATGTCCTTCATACTCTTGGTATTCTCGATGCCTTCTTTATTCTCAAAAGACAGGCCAACAATTTGAACCTCAGATCACTCAGACTCAGCCTGGGCCAGGCAAAATCTTCTACAGCTCAGGATTGAACTGAGTCTACTTTTAGTGATCTCTCTCATTCCAGACTAAGGTTTGAAAAGTCGAGTTTTCATACAATTCAACTGATGGGATTTACCAAGCATTTAATTATAACTTCAAGCAACAATCGATATTTTGTATAGAAAAATAAATATATTTACATTTTTGATTTTTTTAACAAACAGGACAATATGCTTTTCTGTTGACTGTCTCCTCCTCTGAGTGTCTCTGAGTAGAAGATGAGACCAACTCTCTACAGAGATATCTCTCTTTCACTTCTCTTCCCTATCCACTTCCTTATTTGTATAACTACAAATATCTTTTGAAAAATGTAGTTAGTATTCAACCACCTTCATCAGTTTACATGGGAATTGTACTGTATCTAAAATACAGTGCCTAAATTTAGGTTTTAAAATTAATTTACTATTAAAATAAACACAATAAAATGTGTCTCTGAAGGACATAAAGAAAGAAGTTTAAAGCTGATTCTATTTTTAGGAATGGCTTCAAGTACTCAGAAATCGGGAAATTTGGGAGCATATCACTGTTGTAATTTTTAGTGTAGTGTTTCAGGGCTTGAAGCAGCATCTGTGTGTTCTTCTGGAAGTTTCCTAGTTTGAATGGCCATCTTATGCAACTCTCTTCTTTAGACTCATTGTCTCAGATTGAATCTCCACCTCAATCGGTATTTTCCAAAGGCAATCTTCATCTGTGTAAAATCGGGGAAACTAAACTCTTACTTTGCAAAATGTAGGCGACATAACAGTTCATAGTTCTTACCTCTGGGAGAAAATAATTCAGTGGTAGCTACAGAGGCAGCTGAGGATCCGCTCTAATTATTTTTATTGTCCAGCTGCTGCTCATGACCTCTCACACATAAGCTGATCAATTATTCTTTCTTTGTATAAATTGGTAAATTTTATTTTTTTCTGAGGTGTGTGGAGCATGGGTTCTTTTACCTTCCAGTCAATAGACTGTGTAAATTTTAAACTCAATATATCATCCTAGAATGATGTCTAAAAATACTATTAGAGGATTTTATAAAATGCCTTAGGATAGGGAAAATCATACTTTAAAATAGATTGACAAAAATAAAAGTTAATCCTATTTGGAAAATCTAGGGAGAAAACAATAAAATATCACAATGGATATGGCTAACACTTGATCATACTGTGCCCAAATATATCACTCATTCAAGAAGAATTTATAAAACAACAGTCAAAATAAGAATTATAAACAGTTGAAATTTTCTTTAGTTCATATAAGAAGAGAGGAACTAGAAATGCAATTCTATAAATTCTTAAGCAGATAAATAAATAATCTTTACAATTTCACTTTAAGAATTAAGGTCTGGCTGAAAAAATTTCTCAAATTCGGGTACTGATCATAGCAGACAAAAAATGAGAAATTCAAGTTGTTAGTTCCTCTAATCCTGGATACAGAGAATTCATAAATAATATGGTCTAATCTTCTACCAATAGCTCCTTCCAGAAAAGTTTCCTTGATTTTATTAATGTCCTTCCAAGATATGTAGTGAATATATTAGATTAATTTAATTTATGGAACTAGCACAAAATTTATGGAATATTTACTCAGTTTGTGTTTTACACATACCTTCATTTCAAGATTATGTAACCATATAAGATATCAAGCTAAAAAATATAATGTCAAAAATATATACTAAATGAAAAGTATTTCAGTGGGAAAAATATATATGTTCTTTTCTGAGAAAAGCAATGGGAGGCTGTTCTAGAATATTTTTATGATGTCCCTCCTCATTTAAAAATATCATAAAATATGCATGCAATCAGAACCTGAGGCCTGAAGTCATAGTGACCGTCCTTAATGGTGTCTCCTCCCTAGCCTCATCACCTGTCTCCAATAAGGCCAATCATGTGACCCACAATGGCCAACACACGGGGCTCTCTTATGGTTTTTTTGTTGTTGTTGTGCTCAAGGTTATCCAGCCAAGACAGACAGTGGAACCCCAAAGGCAGCCATGCTTTACTCCCCAAGCTGTGTACCTTGGCATAGAGTGTCTCTGCCCAAAGAAAGGTCACCTTTTTTTTTTCTAACTTTCATAGAGGCTCCATCTGCTTGCCAAGCTGTTCACCTGCAGGGCTGCCTCTACCTAGCGGGGAGATCATTTGCTCCTTTGTCCAACAGCTCTGGGGCCATATGGGCTAGTGAAGGTCCTGCCAATGGGGCAGCTCCATACCCCTTGCCTCAGTGACTCTTTCATAGACGGGCTCAAGCCAAGCATGGCCATTGTCTCCCTCTGGACTGGTCTGTGACAATTACCTTGAAATATCGCATTTAATGGCTAAACGAAAGGGATGGTCACGGCTGTACATCATACTTGAGATTATCTGTGACATGTAAACAGGGAGAATGCAGAAAAACTGAAGGATGTTAAAAAGAAAGAGATATCAAGCTCCCATTTGAACCCCGGTCCCAAGTTTTATTTTAAATCTCTTCCAGCATTTTCTAGTCATGCAGGTAAATAGTTACTTACTCAATAAACTTGGAAGAAGTTAAGTTTCTGCCCTGTTCAAATGAAAGACCTCTAGCATCTCCCAGCAGTGTGCTGTTTAAAGCAGTTGTTAAATAGCTGGAAAAGACTACAATAAACAGAATGCAGAAATGGGTGCTATTATTTCCCTAAAAGATGAGCAAATTGCCGAAAAATAACATGGACCTATTGATTTCAACATGTACCTGTAAAAAAAAAAAGCTAATATTTTCAGGCATAATGATTTATTAGAGTGGCATGGGGTTGTAAAGAAAAGGGTATCCGAAGATAAATGAGTGGATCTTTTAGCATAGTCCCAAAGTAATGATGATGGCTTTGGGACAGGAAGAAAGGGAACCTTTCAGTTAAGGAAATGTCCTTGAACAGAAGCACAAGAAAGCATTAGCAACATAGTTACATCTATTTAAGTTGCACATGAACAAAATTGTTAGCAAGACCCATGGGTTATCTGGATCAAGACTAACACATAGATATGCTTTTAGGGATCTCAAACTCTTTTTCTCCCACCTCTCTATTCTATGTTCTCCTCCTCCTCTACCTCTTTAATATAGAGGATACATTCTCTGTCATTTTTTTTAAAAAAGGCTTCATAGTAACTATGGTTAGTGATATTTAGGTCACAGATCCAAATCTTACTAATTGGGATGAGTAATTGACCAGGCTAATTGACCAGGGAATTCTGAGCCTATGACCAGTATTATTTGTTCCACATGTCAACCTTCAGAGAAAAATGGAGATAATATTATATGTCCTAAGACATTGATAAGTAGTTTCCCAAGGAAAGCCAAACAGTTATTACTAGGAAAAAGGGATGATTGTTAGGTAGATAAGCATAATAAATCTCTAAATGAGTAAATGAGTGTAGCTAACTAGATGGTAAAAAGGGAATATGGTAGACAACATAAGAAACAAAGTATGATAAACTGAATGGTGTAAATTCTTAAGCGTCTTAATTAGAATTTATCTCTCAACCTGAGTTTTGTATATTCAAACTCAATTCACATAATGAGATCTGTTGACCACTAAGAGAAATCTGTGACCTTATGTTAAATAACATAATCATATATTGCAACCTAGAGCATTTTTAAAAGAGTAAAATAGGAAGGTTTCAATGATTATATTTTTGAAAATGATCATCAGTGTGGACTTACTTTTCAAGCAATGGGGTAAGTGGTAACTTTTATTCTAAACAAGGTGATCAGAAACAGTTACCAAATTTGAGTGACTACAGCAATTTGACCCAGTTATTCTAGGATTAATCCATTCCAAGACTCTGTGACCAACCTTAAGGCAGTCTCTCTGAGCTGAGCACAAGAGGGACCAGGTGATTGGCAGGGAAATTTCCGCATAATGGAATATGAAATAAGTTATCAGATGGTAATTAACAAAACCAGTTGGATCTTCTTCCTTGAGAAGTATTGGATAAAAGATACACAGTCAGAATAAAGTTTAACTTTAAAAAAAAACTCATACAATACATATGAATCAGTGCTCTCTAAAATATACATCAAAAATATTTCTCAACTCTAGAAGATTATGTTTCATTGCAGCAAACATCCACAGTGCATGCATATATTTAGCAGACTTCTACATGCTGATTCTCAAGCAGGCTCTTCTATTTTTATCTGCCATTCTCCAAATGCTGGTTACGGTGTGTATGGAAAAGACAAGAGTCCAGGCTAGGAAAGGTTCATATCATCCCCATTTCCTGACCATTGATGGGAACCAGTCACAGGAAACAGGGGAGCAGTGGTCGTTAGGACGGTGGTTAGGCTTCCTTACCTGTGTTCTCTGAACCCTAACTGTTAGATTCATTTCCAGTTATAAGTAGACTTTAGCAAAGAAATTCCATAAGGAAGAATAAACAAAACACAGTTTTGAGTGTGTTATAATTGGGCACATAAATGAAGCAAGAAAGGTGGATGGGCTCTTATCAGTCTTTAGCTTGATTTGATACCCTCCAACCCAACCTTCCCTTACTTTACATGCCTATATGCTTTAACATGGAGAAATTATAAGATCCCAGGATCTCTGATAGTTCAGGACAAGTTCTCAAAGAGAAGTGCCCAAGCATTTTGTGTTTAATTGACTTGTGTTTGGGGGGTATGTGTGCGTGCGTGCGCATGTGTGTGTGCTGCTGACTCCTTTATCTCTCTCTCTAGTATACACTCATCACTTGTTCATCAGTCTAGTAGTCCCTGTGTCTGAAAATACCTACCATGCTGCACCATACATAGAAAACTTAACATCCTGACTCTGAGTTCATCTCTTACTTGCCTCTATATAGATCCTCTTTATTTCCCAACTCATGACATCATTACTCAGATGGGAAGCATTGGAATCATTCCCAAATATCCTGTTCTTCCAATGCCTTTACTGGTTATCTGACTCAAATGCACAATTTGTTGTTAAAAAGAAATCTGGAAAATGGATAATGGTGGCAGACTTAAAAGCTGTCAACAAGGTTATCCAACCTATGGGCCATCTACAATCTGGAATTCCTCTGCCTTCTCCATTACCAAAATGATGGCCTCTTATAGTTATCGATTTAAAGGATTTTTTCACTACCCCTTTACAAGAAAAGGATAGAAAAAAATTGCTTTCACAGTGCCTACTTATAACTCTCAGCCTACTAGGAGATACCAGTGGACTATCCTCTTACAGGGAATACTTAATAGTCCCACCCTGTGCCAATACTTTATAAATTAACCATTCGAAATAATATGCAAGCAATTTCCTAAGTCTATAATTTACCATTAAATGGAGAACATTTTGTTATCCGACTCAAATGCAGATACTTTAGAAAGAATGTTTAAAGAAACAAAGAAATGCCTACGTGGGGATTACAATTTGCTCCTGAAAAAAAAAAAAAAACAAAGAGGAGATTCTGTCAATTACCTAGGTTACAAAATAAGGTTACAGAAAATTAGAAGACAAAAGTTACAAATTCGGAGAGACTAATTGTGGACTCTTAATGACTTTCAAAGAATTTTAGGAGACATTTTCAGTCTATGATCTGCTGTTGGGATAACACATGAAATAAAAGTTCATTTAAACAAAACCTTAGATAATGACAAAGACTTAAATAGTACAAGAGAATTAACAGCCAAAGCAGAAAAAGAATTGATGGTCATTGAAGAGAAATTACAGGAGGCACATATAGATAGAGTGAATCCAAATCTTAATTGTATTCTAGTCATATTGCCTAATAGAATTTCCCCTACAGAAATTTTATTGCAAAGGGAAGATATTATCTTAGAATGGATCTTTTTACCACATAAACCAAGTAAAAACTTATGAGGAAAAAGTCTCTGAATTAATTATAAAAAGAAAATTGAGACTTCATCAACTAGCAGGTGGAGACCCAGCAGAGATTATAGTTCCTTTTACTGCTGACAAAATTAAAAAAAAAAAAAACAAAATATGGGAAGACAATGAACCAGGGCAAAGAGCTTATACTAATTTCTTGGGAGAAATAAATAGCAATTATCCCAAAAGTGATAGATTTAATCTTATAAAGAGAACTATTGGGTTCTTCCCTGAATTGTACATGATGTACCAATATCTGGAGCCCATACATTTTATACTGATGCAAATAAATCAGGAAAGGCAGGATACAAATAAGAAGAATAAAGTAAGTTGGAAAAAAGCTCTTATAATTCTAAAAAGTATTGCCCTCTTTACACATGTGGATTTCCTTCCCTGACCTCATTCTAGGGCATTTTTACTGGTTTCTGTGTTCATGTATCCTGCATTCCATTTACTGGAGTCAAAGAAGTTACACTTCTTACTTGAGAGTCTGACTGATGCCTGTGCTTCGGTTCTTATCTTGACTATCTCTTTTGGGAATAAACAATTTTGGCTGAGAAATGCCACATTTGTGAATATCCATATATCTAACCTCTTAATAAGTTACAAATCACCATTGTAGCACCTATTTTAAAATTTAAAGGCAGGCCTGTCACAGAAATGTTAATCGTTCAGTCACAGAAATGCTTGTTGAGAAACCAAAAATCATTAAGAGTTCCATTCCCAGAAATTATGTAACAAGAAAAAAAGAAGACAACAAAAAAGAAAAACAGGTAAGGGGTCATGCACCTGGAATCCACAGATAAAGGGGAGTCCCTCAGCTTGCTGGCCAATTAGCATAGCATAATCAGCAAGCTCAGGCCTCTGAAAGACCCTTTCTTCTCAGTAAACAATTGGATTAGTGCCTGAATACTGAAACTTGAGCTGACTCGTTGCCTCCACAACACAATGACACACATGTACCCCCACACACAAACGTGCATCTATATACATATGTACACAAGATTTGAAGGCACTTTCTGAGGCTAGATTAGTGTTTGTTTTCTGTGTTTATAAATTCTGTGATTATGGGGAAGGGGTCTTATCCCATTTGTTGACATTCTGTAACCCTGGAATGTACTGAGACAAGTAGCAACTGAATATATATGAGTCAGTAAATGACCAAGTATTATAGTGGTCAGCAGGATTGACTGTGGTCCCTGATTGCTTTACTTACACTTTGAAAGATGAAGTACAGACTTCAAAATTTCTATAACATCTAAACACTTGATTATGGGCAAAATAATATAGTCAGATTTATTGTCTCAAATTTAAGGAGTAGATGAAAACCTTAAATTTAAAATAAATTAATTAAAATATATTATTATGATTTAGATTGAATATTTCAACTTTATCCTTACAAATGTTTTCACCAGTTACCAAATATCATTTAGTAGAAAGTAGATTAAGAATAAAGACATAATGAAAGAAGGAAACAAAGGAAGGAAAGAAGGAGGTAGAGAGAAAAATAAAACAAAATGAGAAGAAACAAAGACTGAAACTTCAACTAAAGCACCTGTCACCATTATTTAGCTCTATTATTTCTATCTTTTTTCTACAGGGTTTCCTCAGCTTTTACAGAGGTAGTGTAAATACCTTGTCTAGTGCTGAGTCCTCAACTGTCCTTTATTTAAACACCTAATTCAGCACAGGTGTTTCCATTCACCTTCATTCACTGAAAGGGGAGGCTTCTCTGTTTAAGGCTTGAAACACTGTTTCTCTGTGGGTCTGAAATACATAGTTAGGTAAAGGTTTGATGCCAGGTCATTTAAGCTAGCCATCATCTTAGGTTTCCTCCAGGCTTTAAGAGCTTTTCAGTCAGATATTTTAGATCACGTTTATGATATTAAGCACCAATTTCCTCTTGTAGACCAAGCCCCATGTACAACTAGGGTGTACTTGGTAAATCCTAAGACAACAGCATCTATAATGTACAAGTGGGCATAGCTTGCCTTGCAAGTTGATATTAGAGCATGAAGGGGTCACAGCTGTGTTAGAACACTAACGTTCTTATCCCATGGTACCCAGCATAGCTCCATCCAGCACGATGAGGAGAGGAATCTTCTTTTTTTTTTTTTTTTCCTCAAGACAGGGTTTCTCTGTGGCTTTGGAGCCTGTCCTGGAACTAGCTCTGTAGACCAGGCTGGTCTCGAACTCACAGAGGTCCGCCTGCCTCTGCCTCCCGAGTGCTGGGATTAAAGGCGTGCGCCACCATTGCCCGGCTAAGAGGAATCTTCTAGCTCAGTTTCAACTTGACTTTTCTACTTCTTTTATCCAACATGCATGGGTATCTATAGCACTATGATCTTATCAACTAATTTTGGTTAGTAATCAAGAAGAGTGGCAAGAGTCCATATTTAATGGGGAGCCTCCAGAGTCTTTTTGACAGAAGACTTTTACAGAGGTGTTCTACACTTGGAACTGGATTTTTGTTTAGTGTCTATGGCTTCTAGGACATTCATTGTCAAGTATTTCAGGGCACCTGCTTTCAAACTCTAAGTTTTATAGTGAGGTTACCAGATAGCAGGCTTCTGAGAAGTTTTCTCATATTTTCTTCATTTTGTTGAACTCTACCCTCATCTACTCCCTCATTCCCTTTCTCTTCGTGTTTGAACCTTTCTGTACTTTATACTCTCCCTCTCAAGCCCCATTTAACTTACAAGGTATAATCTCTTCTGCTTTATCCCCAACACCTACCCCCTTTTATGGTTTCTTATGTTAACTGAGGTTCTTCTGGGTAAGCACACAAAGCCACAAAGTGAAGGTTAATATCTATATACAAGAGAAAACATGCAGAATTTATCTTTCTCAACCTGGTTTCTCAGCTCGGTATAATTTTCCCTGTTCCATCTATTTTCTTAATCTTGTTTTTTAAGTGTATGAGTTAAAAATTTGTGTGTTTATCTCTCTACTCATCAGTTGATGGACATTTGATTTGATTCAATGTCCTGGTTATTGTGAATATAGTTGCACTAAACATGGGTGAGCAAGTATCTCTAAAATACAACACAGACTTCTTAGGGCATATGTCCAGGGGTAATATGTCCATGCCCTGTGATAGGTCTAGTCTAGCTTTTTGAGGCACATCAGAGTATTTCCAAAACCGTTATACTAGTATATACTCCCTCCGGCAGAGTGTCAGTGTTCCTCTTGCCCCACATCCATCCCAGCACTTATTGTCATTTGAGTTTTTTGGGTGATATCCATTCTGACTGTGAATTGTAGAGTAGCTTTAGTTTGCATTTCCATGTTATTAAGTATGTAAGATGGTAATCTTTATACCTGTGTCAGAGGAAACTTCAGTAACAAAAGGTTCCCAATTTACAGTCTTGCTCAAGATTGTCATACTTTGTTAGTGTGAACATACAACCACTATGGTTACCACTTTCAGTATTCAGTCACTTATGGGAGCAATTAGGAAGTTTACTATAAAATATTTTTTTTGTTTTAAATGAGTTTGTTCAACTCTGGGTCAACTCAAAGCAAGGTTAAGGTGTTTGGAGGTTCTGTGTATGTTTGTAACTGGCAGTTTTTTCTATGCCCAATAAGTTATCAGCATAGAGCTTTATTACAGGTGAGCACGAATTGACACCTCAACCCTAAGCATAATATCTTACATTTCCTAATTGCATGGATTTCATTTCTTGGAATATGATACACTTTTCAGATGCTTTTTTGTCTCTAAACCTTTTTAATAAACTTTTACCTCACTGTGTATTTTTTCTACTAGATATGGGTCTCATAAATCCCCAATACTAAATCAAAAAATCAAAGTAAACTCAAAATAGAGTCTTCTGTAAATATCATGTGTTTATGAAGTATTATAAAACTCAGACCTAAAAAATAGGAACATAAATACAATAAAGCATCTCCAGTGTTCTGCAACATACTGTCTAAGGAGTGACCTTGTAACAAGGATATACAAAATCAATAACACATACACATTAAAACATAAACACAGGGAGATGTTATTTATCCAAACATAAGACAAATAATTATTTAACTTTATAAACACCTGAAGGGTTTGAAATTGCCGGTATGAAAAACAAAATTGGCCATCAGCAAAGAGAGAGCTATCTCTAAACTAAAGGTTAAGGTTGGCTGATGTGAATTCCTTTGAACGAACTATGTCTTTGAAGAAATCAGTTGCTGCTACCAGTGTCCTGGTCCCAAAAGTAATTGTGTGCTCCGGAGAAACAATATCAGATAAAAATATAATCAAAGTTATTCGCAAAGTTCTATTGAAGACACAGATTTTATTATGCCTTTAATGAGGCAAAACACTTTCTATAAGCATAAGCCTGGTTGAGTTGTATGAAAATTCTGACTACATAGAATCTATGAACAATTTTATTTAAAAATAAAATTACTTTAAGTAGGAGGGTATATATATATATATATATATATATATATATATATATATATATATAT